>JAPMOQ010055423.1:1578012-1614454 GCA_026543055.1 Argiope trifasciata | reverse complement strand
CCTCTATTTATAAACGTCGGTAAATGTTTGGTACTAGGTCGCCCTCTGATCATAAACATCGGGAAATGATCGGTACTAGGTCGCCCTCTGATCATAAACATCGGGAAATGATCGGTAAAACTGTCTGAAATACGCCGCGGCGATGATCGCCAGGCGTTTTGCCGGCGGCCATGCCCAACTACTATCCGAGGTCGCCGGCGATGTCGCCCCAACGTCACGAAATCGAAAGGCGATGTTTGGCCAATGAATGGCCAACGATCTTTTGCTGCTTGGATCATGCATATCTAATCGTTTTCAAATTTATTTTTCTGGCTAAGTCTATACTTTGAATAATAATTTTTTTTCACTTATAGATTGAACATTAATGTTTTAAAATATCATCCATCTTTAATGTTAACTTCATTTTTGTTAATTGGTTCTTTATACCTGATACTTAAGAAAAGTAGGCATTTTACACTATAATACATAATTTAGGCGTATATTTCCAAATATAAAGTTCCATTAAATAAGATAAGCAAATGCATATAAACTCTTTGATTTCTATGGAAATTGGTTGTAGAATATTTGAAAAATTTAAATTTTACCTGTAACTTATAATGTAAAAATATAAATTACTGAAATCTTTCGTAAAAAAATCTTACACAAAACATAATTTAATGTTATGAAATTTAAATGAAAGCTAAAATCTAAAAGATATAAGCTCTGAAAACAATGCAAGTGTAATCACAAGGAACAAGAAAAATAAACATAACTCCAAATCTTACATTCAAAATAAGAGTCTATTGTGATTAATTGTATGAGAAACTCTGTTCTTTTTTCTTGTTTTAAATTTTTTACTATAAAATATACTTCTATTTCTTAATTCATTAATAAAATCGGGATCTTGTTGTTGCTTGTAATTAATTAATAATATTTTCTCCTATCATTTGATTTGTATAATAAACCTACTGAGTAGAAATCGGTTTGTTTCTATAAGAACTATTGTGTCTCAAAGAATTATGCTGTTTAATATGCTTTGATCGTGAATGATATATTCGAACTTTTTTCATGTTCTGACTGATCTGAATGACCATGCGAAATTCTTCGCAGAGTTAAATCCTCAATACTCTGTCGAAGAAGATAATGGAATCATTAAATACCTTCATTCCTTTTTTATCTGAAATAAAATAATAAATTCTACTTTAATGACAAAAATAGCATACAATGGACATTGCCTCAATTTTTTTTCTTGCTGTAAACTTGCTTAAAATCATTTATTTAATGAGAATGGTTAAAAAAAACTTTAATTGGGAACATTCTCATGATAAGTTGATTTTTCTTCATCTAATATTGGCAGAAAAAAAAATAATTGAGGCTCGCCATCTAAAACCCGGCTAAGTTTCTCATAATTACATTGATTCCGAGGGTTTCTTCGTCTAGGGAACTCTTTCTGTTAATAAATTAATAGAAAGAGTTCTATTTGGCGTAAAATAATTTTTTGGCGGAAGTTGGCGATAAAATGAGAATGTCTGCAGAAAAATGTTAAAAAATTCTGAGGAGATAAAACAATATGGAAATTAAAAATCGAAATGAGGAAAATGTGAAAATAATACACTAATTCTTAGATTGTAAGAGTTAAAATTGCATTCCACTTGCCTATTTTCAAGCATTTTGAGTTCAGAATTTTAATACTTTCTTTGTGTATGTATAGTGTTTTCAATTATTAATTTTTATTTTACTTATTAGATTTTAGAAAGCAATCAAAATATTCCATTGGTAATCTAAGGATAGGAGATTAACATGTTTAAGATCGTTATTAATTGATTTATTTGTCACGTTTGTTCAATAAGAAATTCCGAAACTCAAATTAAAATGCTTGGTTTGAAAGAAATATTTTTCATTTCATTCTGTGAAAAAGATTTCTCAAAATCTTTATTTGTTTTTATTTTGATGCACAAGTTCCCTGTCACAGAATTAAAAACTGAATTCACTTTAATTTATTCTTTGTAAACTTTATAGATATTTTCTTTTTTCGCATAATCGTGAATAAATTTTGGAATGTTCAGTTTTTTTACAGAAATGCAATTAAAAAACACATCAGTATTCACTCTGGGTTTATTTATTTAATAGTCAATCTTTCTCTGGAAATATTTACTGAAAATTATTATTATCTCTATTTCCATGGATAGCAAATTTTATTGTCAAACTTTGCCTTCGTCTAGGTATTTCTTGAAAATGTAAGCATTTGAATTTTGATTCATAATAACTTTCAGATAATATTAGATTTATATAATTTTTTGCTATGATTTCAATATATTTTCAACAATTTTTAAAATGGCGAAAGCTTGCATTGTAATTCAAATGTTTTACTCTGCAGGTGAGACTTTTTGAATGATTTATTCATTTATTTCAAGTAATTAGATTTGTGAAATAATTCATATTATATTTTAGAATGATTAAATTATGTTAAAATTTATAAATTATAAAAATTCAGCAGAAACTTATTTGGAATGATTTTATTCTTTACGTTTTATAAATATATAAAAATCTTTGTCTTTATTGGTTTCAAATTCTACTTATTTTCAATATTTTCAGAACTTTCACTGTTCAATTTTCATATTCTTAAAATTTGGTAAAATTGCATATATTTCTTACTATCTGAATTAATATTTCTTTCAGATATTAAAAACTTATAAAAAGAAAAAAAATCAAGCAATTAAGAGTATCTTAGTATTTCTGAAAGCTGCGTTATTCTTTCATATTCCTCGTGAATTCTTGCCTTCTCAAGATTGCTCTGTATCGCAACTTTTACTCTCTCGCTCACGAATATTATAAAGAAGTGCGAAAATGAAAAATGAGTTCCTGAAAAGATGATTAATGAGTCAATTTAGAAAGAAGCGAATTAAATGGAATTCAGGAAAATAATTTTACACTGCAGAAAATACGAGAGAAATACAAAAGTGTAAAATGTATCATCTTTTCTTAACGACTCAGAAGCAATTCGTAGATTCCACTTAAATTACTGCGTGTTTTGTATGTAAACAAAAGATTTTGTTTATAAAAGACTTTTCAGACTTTGCCATGAAATTTAATTCTTTATCAACCTTCCACTTTTAATTCAGGATACATTTCTAGGTATGATTAAGGAAGGAAAATTAAATTCTGTATTGGCTTTGTATATGAGAACTTTCTAGACGTTGGATATTCCAGCAAATATCATATGAAATTTGTTACAATGCAAATACTTGCTAGATGATTTATTTCTAGGGTTGTTTTCAGTTTTTGCTATATTTTTTTGCATTCTGTAGTTCCATAAGTAAATTTTTGGAATTTTATCTATCTGCCTATCTGTGTACAATAATTCGGAAACAATGTGAGCGATACAGATGAAATTTGGAATATGGATTTTACTTTAAAATTGTAATTTTCTTGTAACTGAGCAGAGATTCTTTGCTTTGTAGCAGAGATTCTTTGCTTTGAATAAATTGCCTTGAAATGTGCGAATAATTCTTTATCATAAGTATGAAAGTTGATTAGCCTTTTTTTGTGTGTTGTTGTTGTTTTCTTAAGGTACTTGTTATACAGAAACCCGCTGATGGAGTCAGAGATTTTCAATCGAGAGATCGTCTCTTATTTCAGCAGCGCCATCTAAGGCCAAAAATACATTTCAGCCATTCTCGAGTCAAAGCCTTTTTCAAGGGGCTTGATTCATTCATTCATTTCATTCACTCATCCCCTAAATCTAATTTAGAGCTGAATCGGAGAAGAGTCACTTCTAAACCTGCATCCTCTATAGTATTTTCTCGACATGGAGGCCTTTGCGGTCCCGACGGATTTATAAGTTCACCAGCCACCACATACACTTGGAGTCTTCAGCGGTCGGAATATGATAAGGGTTTCCAAGGGAGGCGAATGCAACGATTAACTAACAAGGCTATCCCGGGCCTCATTTCTTGTTGTTATTTTCACAAATTTCACCATTTCTAGTTTCCCCCCTCAAATATAGCTCTTTATATTTAAAGGAATAATTTTTTAAAAGAATGATAAATAACACATCCATTCTTTAAACGATCATTTATTTCACCTTTTTTCAAACTGCAAAATCTAAATTTATTTGAGGGAAAAATTCATTAATACGACTTAAAAATATTCAAGTTTCCAATTTTCAAGTATTTTATATTTTATTTGGATCTACAAATATGAGCCATTTCAGCAATAAATTAGACTCATTACTGCTTACATTTGGCTTAGCACTTTTCTATTTATATCGAGGAATTTTATCTGATTTAAAAATAAACTATAAACATAAAGCAGAAAAGCTAAGAAGAGGTATTGAAATATCTAATAGAATATTAGTTTCGAATTTAACACTTTACAGAAATCGTTCAGTTCTAAAATAAAATTGCTTGTTTCAATTCCATTAGGTAAATAAAAATCATTTTATTGTAGATTTAATTTAAATATATTTTCTTGCATTTTGTCCCAACTTTAGAATCTCATTAAAATTCAATTTCATACATAAATGCCTTTCAAGTAAAACAAATGCGATATTTTGAAAGCAAATGATTTTAATGCAGACTGAAAGAATGCAGAGGTAATACAATAATATCCAAGTGTATGTTTTGAAAGCCAACTAATTGAGATAAAAATGAAATGAAAGAATATTTCGTATTTGATGTTATAACATTTGAAGACAGCATGTAATTATTAGCAATTTTTCACAATCACTTTAAGCCCATTTATTCACATTAGCAAGCAAATAAAATATTAATAGTTATTCCGATTGTGTATATATTCAATCAGTATATTCAAGCATATTTAAATAATTTTCAAGCAAATAATGATAAACTCAATTTTTCCCAGAATTAGAGATATTTAGATAATATGGAAAGTTGGATTTAAAACTTTATTATTGCTCATTTTATATCATTTATTTAATTTTAAAGAGCAAACTATATTGAATATATTTAATCCTATTCTTGAATATTTCTTAAGTTTTTCCAGCCACGTTTTCAAATAAAATATCACAAATGATTCTTGTTAAGTGATTTGAAATAGAATCTTAAAAAGACTTAATGTAGACCAAATTAATGATAAAGTTCATTGAATTGAGAAATGTATTTATGATACCAATTACAATAATTTGAACATTGAATATATTTAATCCTATTCTTGAATATTTCTTAGGGTTTTCCAGCCACGTATTCAAATAAAACATCTCAAATGATTCTTGTTAAGTGATTTGAAATAAAATCTTAAGAAGACTTAATGTAAACTATATCAATGATAAAGTACATTGCATTGAGAAATGTATTTATAATCCCAATTACAATAACAATACACAGGAAAAAATAGGAAAAAATACATACATTTATAAAGTTTAAAGCAAAAACCATTGTTTTCTGTAAAAATAATATGATTAAAAAAATCGAAATCAAATAGAAAGAAAATATTAGTAAAATGGCATAATTATTAAAAAATGTATCTGTTCCATCAAATAAATTTCTTTTCATGAGATTGCTTCGATTTTTTTAAAGATATAAATAGTTTACAACAGAATTAAAAAACTATTTCATTTAATAATTTATAAACTGCATTTAAAACGTCTAGAAATTTATCATGCTCTATATCATTTTTATCCAATGTTTACTTGATTCATTCTTTTTTTTTACTTGATTCATTCTTTTTTCTTTTACTTGATTCCTTTTTATTCAATGTTTACTTAATTCATTCTTACTTGATTCTCTTTTGAGTAATTTGTATTTCAGACGTTTTATGATATCTCAATTCTACAAAAAGGGAATAAAATAGAACAAATTTTCTTATATTGTTAAGAAAATTTGCTATTATTCGTTGGATAATATCTTCCTGCTATAATCCTTATGATTCGGTTATCTCTAATAGTTAAACTATTAGATGCAAATTCATTTTTAAAAAAGCTTGTCTCTGTACTTCTTGGTTGTTAGATGTTTGTTGGAACAGTCACCTCTAGTCTGAAGCTATCTCCGGTTCTTGTAGATTTGCTTTTGGTAACGAAACTTGCCTAGGCTAGAACAAGAAATAGAAAGTATAAATATTTTCTATTATAATTAGGAAACTGTTTCATTTAATAATTTAAACCCCATTTAAAACGTCTATAGAGTTATCATGCACTATATCATTTTTTTCCAATATTTACTTGCTCCATTTTTGAGTATTTTCGATCCATTGAGTAATTTGTTTTTCAGATACTTTGTGACATCTAAGTCTACCAAAAATGAATAAGATTGAATTAATTTTAAGAAAATTTACTGCTATTCGTTGGATAACAAGTTGATGCAAAATTCCTTATGATTCGGTTATCTTTAATAGTAAAACAATTAGATACAAATTTATTTTTCTGAAGCTTGTTTTGGTACTTCTTGGTTGTTAGATGGTTGTTTGAATATTCACTTCGAGTCTAAAGCCATCTCCTGTCCTTGTAGATTTTGAATTTGGCAACGAAACTTCCCAGGATGGGAACAGGAAATACTAAGTGCGTTAAGCTGAGTTGATTGAATGATGCAAAAACAAGGTAAGGGTGAAGTAGTTACTCTCTTTTCCGATAGCAAAGCGTCTTCCTATTGGTACTTAGTGTAAAAGTTCAAATTAAAAAGCAAATTTAAGTTGGAAGAATATTACAGTATGTTTATTACAATATAAACTTTAACAAAAATAATTAACAGAGTTGTTGTCTTGTTTAGCAATCAGTCAATTATAACAAAAAAAGTTCATTAAATTGCAATTGGATTTGAAGACCAGAAAAAGAGACTAAGAACAATCGCAACTCGATAGCGTAAACAAAATTTTAGGATTCTAGATGTAGCCACTGAATCACCCATCTTGTCTTGCAATTTTAGCAAAGACCATATTCTTGTAACAAAATAATATTGGTTATCTTTCTAGGCACCCAATATATTCCTATATTTGATGTCATTGCTTTTTGATTAAATATTAGAAATAGTTTCAAAACTTTTAGTTGTATATTAAAAAAAAATAACAAAACCTTTAACTTGTAATTTAATTACATAAAAAAACTGTCTGTCTTCTACAGATAATGATGGTTTATTCCAACTTTAAACATGATGTCAGTTTTTGCTGGCAGTTAATAATATTCAGTTTTTTCGCAGAAAAAGAACAGTGATTTGTCAAGTAAGTTAGACATTACAGCCCACATTTCTTATTTTGATTAAGGTAATAATAATTTTTATATTGTAGATATTTGATTTTTGCATTGAATTTAGCATTAAATTTGCTTTAAAATGATATGTAAGAGTTTGTGTTTTGCGAAATATAACATTTTCTACAAACATTCAAAGTTAGAACACATTACAATTTTCAAAGGTTACAATTTAGGCCGCCATAGTATATTATGTTGCGTGACAATTTAATCCTTTTAAGCTTCAAGTTAAATATCACATTTCATACACATATTTTAAAACTCTCAGCAATAAAGTGCAACACAAAAATCCAATTCATATTATTTATTTGATTCGTTCAATTCTTTTATCCTAAACAATTGTGCCAATCATTTGGCAGATTGCCACTTGCAGATATAGGCTAATGTGCATAAAAAAGAGATTTATTTTTCATTACCGTGCATACTCAGCCCTTTCAATCATTTGATTTTCGAATCTAACTACCAGTAAGAGAAATGACCTAGAAAACAGAGGAAATTAGAAAAAAAAACTATTTGGAACGCTTTGCTGATCAAATTTCGGAATTGCCAGTAACTGAAAGTCAATAATTGAATGTAAATTTTAATAAATATGAAAAATATTATATATATATATTTCAATCTTTGATTTATTTAATTTATAATAATCAAAAAATCGTTTTTTCCGTTTATAAATAACAGATACGGAAATGATACAGATTTCATGTAAAATTATGAAAAGTAATATTTATCAGGCATTTTTTTGAGAAATCAAAAATGTAAGTTATTGATAGGCAATAATTGATCGTCATGGGTTAATGCAATTTTAATATTCTACTTTGTTCAGGAAAGTTGCATTCATAAAGTTCAGAAAAGGCTATGTCACAGACATTAATGAAAAGTATAAAAAATTATCAGCAAATATTTTTTTAAAAAATAAATTGGCACTTAAAATTAAAAGTTTATTTCAATACATATTGAAAGTGTTTGTAACTATTTACATGTGTTGCTACTCTGTAAAATTTTTAGCCTAAAATATGTCCTATTCAAAAGCTTGCAAGGACATCAAGAAAGCATTTTATATATAATAGGAATTAATTGGAATAATAAATGAATTATGTAATGATATGTTCAAAATTTTATTGTAGAACAGCGATGCTTGATATCATTCAAAACAAATATATCGAACTCAAATTTAGTACGACCGTTAATTATGTTACAAACTATGATTATAAAACTGCGTTATTAATTATGATTTACGAAAATAAGATTACAGGAAAAATCAAAGAAATGTTCTATTTTGACTAATGTCCTTCCACTCAATAATTCTCAAAGGTTCTACAAAAAAAGGTACTTTTAAGTACATAACACTTTAAATTTAAATAGATTTTTCTATGCTTCATGCATAATTAATGCTTAATGCAAAAGCTGTTTATCAATTTTTATGCTCTAAAAACTTTAATTAAACCAAGAGTAATACATAATGATGACATCTCCGCATTTCCACTACGCATGAATTGTCAAATCAAACTAATTCAAATATCAAGGATTGGCTACTAATTTCCATAATTCTTAATGAAACCTATTCTAAGGAAACATTTCAAATAGGGTTGTTCAACAAATAACAATATGGATAAGAATAACAGCAATCTGCAATCAAATAATCGAAGCTGTTTTACTGACATAGTAAAGCTGTAGTACACTCCAGAATTGTTTTAAAATTATGTGATTATATTTCGTGATATTCTAATACTGAATATTTCAAGACAAAAATATTTGTAATCATTTTTTCAGACCCCAATGCATGTGGGTAACTCATTTCAATGTGGAACAAAATGCAGATTAGTTTTGGAAGGGACGGTCTCTAGAATACAGTGGTGATAAAGGCTATACAAATTTACTAGATTTAGCGGTTAAAAAATACCATTCAGGCCAAGAGTAAGAGGTTTAGGACTAACTACTAAAACTACTAAATAAATTCAGTATAACTTTAAATGCATACCCAGTATAATTTTAAATGCAAAAATTAAGAATTGATGTCTTTAAATTTTAACTCATAAATTTTCTTATAAATCGAAGAAAATATTTCCTCGAACATATTTTGTACTTTAGAATTGCAAAATCATTAAAAACTCCGTTGCGATAATTATAAATTGCCCTTTATCCCAGATTTTTTTTTATTTTTTAATGTCTTAATTGTGTTATTACAAACTATACTAAATAGGTCATATGGTACAATCATGTGTGATCAATTATATGTTCGTACATGGTAAATAGGTCAGATGGTAAAATCATGATTAGCCAATTATATGCTCTTACATGGTAGATAGGTCAGATGGTACAATCATGCGTTGTCAATCATATGCTCGTACATGGTATATAGGTCAGATTGTCCAATCATACGTGGTCAATCATATGCTTGTGCATGGTAGCATGGTAGATAGGTCATATAGCAAAGCTCAAGACGACAATCTTTGGAAATAATCGTCAAGTACCGTATTGGTGCTCATATGCTCATACCTATTAGATGAACTGGTAAATGGAAAGCAAGCTCGAAATGAAAAAGATGCAAGGAAATGAAAAATATGAATTGAAAGAAGCATCAAAGCGGAAAGAAAACTTCTAAAAATATAGAGTATAAAACAAAAAAAGGAATGAGTATGTAAATCACAAAATGGAACGAGAAACGGAGTGAAGTAATACAGAAAATAAGGCAAGAATCAAAGAAAGTGAGTGGAGGAGAAAAATTAAAAATTCAACTGCAGAGAACAATTATGTATTTTGAAATGGAATTGAAAAGCGGAAGCAAGGTGTGATGTTGATGGAAAGTAGAAAAAGTGGATGAAACAGCTGAAATGAATGGAAGATCTCTGAATGGAGTAAGGAGACAGTGCATGTAGGTGAGAAATAAAGTCGGATCATTTGAAAATATAACTATAAATAGTAAAAAAAAATTAAGCATTTATAATAGTTAAATAAATTGTAGTAGTAAGAATAAAAAGCTAAATACTTCGAATTATACATGATTATTAATACTGAGAAATCTACAGAGGCTTAAATCTACAGAATAAATAATTTGAAATTTTGATTTCCTTTGACAAATGTTTTGCAACAATCGCATGTGTACATATATTCTAATATAAATAGCAAAAAACGATTGCTGCATTCAAATTTATGATCTTTAGAGTTAAAATCTTAAAATCGAAATTTAAATTCTACATAATTAGCTTAAGTATTCTAAAATAAGTCAAATAGAAAATGATGACATGTTGATTGCTATTCCTTGCATGAAGCCATCAATCAGGGGAACTCTTTAGAAATTGCCTTAACCCCTGACTGATGGCTTCATGCAAAACAATGTGAACCAAATCACCTAACAAGCAAATGATAACATGAATCTAATTACACTAACACTTAAGTAGAAGAATAAGGTTAAAGGAATATAAATACTAGATTTTCCGAGAAGAATTATGTAATGAGGATTTATGGTTTAATTGATGGAAAGTTATGATTTATACTTTTATTTCCAAGGAGTAAAGAGTATTTGAAAAAGCGATTGTTCTCAAACATGATTCATTAAATTATTTAAATGACAGCGTCAGATGGCTTTATTAACACTGAAAATACTAAGCTCTTGATGATTTACTGGCCTCTTTATACAGTTAAGAAAGCTCCAATGCCTTTTCTGATGTAATCAAAATAATCACTTTTCAAATCATTGTTTAAGAAATTTTAAATTTCATTCCGGTATGAAATGGAAGTATGACTACAGAACATGGTACTTCCGTATTCGCAAACAAGCATGCAAGAAAAAAAAAGTACTATTCCCATTACCTGTGTTTCAAAATGTGGTGGTCATTTGATTTAATAATTCAAATATTACGGTAATAATTTTTTTCAGTTCAATGAGAAGAGCGATACATGATCTGAAATAATGTCTATTCAAAAGGCTGGCACGCCATTTCTTTACCTGATGATGGATTGAAATGCGTTGAAAATCTTCTCAAAGTTGATTTTCCAAGATACTTTCGTAAACAGATAGTAAAAATAAATAAACTGAATAAATTTCGTGTACTTACATTATTTTTTTTCAAATGAGTCTCTCGGTTCCACCCCGGGCGGCATGGTAGACGTGGAACTCCTCCGGAGTATTCAGCACCGGATTCTACAAAAGAAAATTAGATATATTTTTATAACTATTCAGATTTGAATAAGCGAGACAATCACTTCAGATTCTTTAAATAATAAAAATTAATAAATAAGAAATACTTAAAACATTTACGTGGTAAAATGATATACTCAGTATAAAAATCTTCTTTTTTAACGAAAAAAATATTTGATTCTATAAATAGATTCATCAAATAGGTTACTTTTAATCATACTAAATTTACCTTCATGAGCCTTAAGAAAAACCAGGGATATTATCACTTATGCCATGTGTGAAATAAGGGATATAGTCTCCCATTTTGGTTTTATATGAACTCTACTTATTAGCCCACCCTATTGCTATTAATTAATGGCAATTATAGCCAAGTTTTCAAGGATCTCAGCCGCCTATTTCTTCTCTTTATAGTAACACCCATTAACTAATACACGTAACTCTGCTGGAATGGTCCCCACTTTGATTTCGATTATCAGCACAAAATTGTTTTTTATTCTTCTTTTCAGTTTTGTTTCTGTACTGCCTGAAGGTAAAACTGAAATCCACTTTGAACCAGATGTATGTTGAAGCTGAATATTATATTACGGTTATTACGTTATTTTCTTTAAACAATTATTCATATTATCAACAACATATTCCTGAGTTTGATAAAAGGATTTTTTTAGTAATGCAACACTTGGTCTCTACATTGTAATGGCAAGCAAAATATATAAGAAGTTAAAAACCTTTGATTCAATGAATGTACATTTATCTATCTAATAGCAAATAATAACATAGAGGAATAGAACAACCCGATATTGTGCCTCTTTATTATCAATATTACACATGTTTTTCTTTGTTACTGTCTTTTATGTAAATGTAATCACATTTTGATATTACACAAGTTTAAAAAGTCATAAAACAGTTTTCATGAATAAACTCCTCAAAATATTTCTTACGAAATTAATAATGCTTTCCAGTCACGGAAATATGGCATTAATTAAGAATTGAGATTGTTTGAAACTTAAATATTAGACAGAATCTTATATTGCTAGTTAGAGAATGTTATAGAGAATTTGAATGTGATTTCCTTTTCATTGAACAAAATATTATGCACCATTCTCAAAATCAGAATGTTTGAGTCCAATCAGGATTGAATTGCACAACAACTTTATTTATGTACTAAAATTGCATGCAAACTCTACTTTCTGACTTAATTGTCTCTGCTGTTTAAACATTTCTTCGGATAGTGGCACAAGTTTGTATCACGTTTTGCAAAGAAATTTCTAATATAATCTGATTCACTGATTACTATCATGATTTTAAACACGTTTTTGGTTAAGTTAACTATGGTTTATACATCATTTGTATAGTTCATTTAATGTTTTACGTATACTACTTTAATTGTCTGCTTCTACTTCTAATTATTTTCTACTACTATCATTATTTGGTTAGCCTGTTTTTGAGGGTGCCCCTTGATTTCCGCCAAGTTGTGATTGCTGTCAAACAAATGACAGCAATCACAATATGATGCTTGTTTTGGCAGCCATTCCTGTTTGCACTGTTTACCGCACGAACAGGCATGGCGTCAAACAAAAATCGTCAATTTTGCCAAAGAGGAGCCCTGAAATATATTCTTACCTCATTACTTTTATTCAGAAGCATTTTTCTTTAAGAAATTGTATTTTCGCCCTACGTAAAAACTACTGTTTTACAGTTTTACGTGTTATACAATTTATTTTAACTTAACTTAAGTAATCTAATTCTTGCACTATAAAATACCTCACAATAAAAATATTATTCTTTTTGGACGCATTTTAATGGTTCAAAAATGAATATAGACTTATTTCGATCTTAAAGGAATTTAATATTGGAGTGTTTAATTTTTATGCCTTAATGCTCATAATTCCTTCAATTTCGATTAGAGAAGAAAATAAGTTAGCCTATATTTGAAGGTGCCCCTTGGTTCTCTCCATGTTGTGATCACCACGGCACGACTTTGAATGGGCCGAAATTTTTTCATGTTTCGGCCACTGCTCCTATTTAGCATGGCTTTCCGCGCAAGCAGGCATGGCGCCAAACAAAATTCGCCAATTTCGCTGAAGAGGCATCCTTAAATATATTTTTACCAGAATAAAACATTTGTACAGTTCAATTAAATTATTCTAAAATCATGTACAATTACTTGTAATCACTCACCGTCTGAAACTTGTGCTGGTTGTTGTCGAAGTTCGCAAACGACTGCTGGACGTAAATATCTTTCAGCTGCACTTGCTTCCGCAAGCTCCCGCAGCCGCAACTGCAAGACATTTAAAAGAGAAAAAGATCAGTATTCATGAATATGGAAAAGAAAATAAATAAACAGATCATCTGAGCATTTTGAACAAGTTATTTGCTTATTGTTTTAACTGTAGCAGTAATAAAGAAGCCACCGAAAAATTGCCAACATTACAAGGCGCCAAATGACTTTATATCAAAACTTAGCCCAGATTTCATTTTAAAACTAAAATTTCGTAATAAAGTTAAGTACTTTTCCATTATATCAGCGCAAATGTCATCAAGTCGACATTTTGGCGACAGCACACGGTCGCAATTTTGGCGCAGGCGATAAAATAATTTAAATATATATAGCGTTACCGGCGGCGATATTCCATTTGGCGTTGGTTGCATTATTATTGGCGACTCATTACTGTTCCGGTAAAATGGAAAAATACCTAAAATAAAAATTTCCCAAATATATTTTTTAAAAAAGGGGATAATTCATAGAATTAGTATTTTTTTAATTATATAAATGGTTTCTATGTGAGAATGATATCCGATAATTAAGTTAAACTTTTTGACTTTTGTATCTAAAGCAACCATATTTTTTTACAATTATGGGTAAAAATATATTTAAGGGTGCCCTTTTGGTGAAATTGGTGATTTTTGTATGGCGCCAAGCCTATTCACGCGGAACACCGTGCAAACAGAAATTGCGGCCAAAACATAAATACATTTCAGCCCATTCAAAAGCCATGCAATTGGCGATCACAACTTGGTGAGAATCAAGAAGCACCCTCAAATATAGGCTAACCCAATTATGATAAGTTAACTTAATGTCAAAAAATATCATTAATATCAATTTTTTTGGCATTAAACGTACAGTAGTTGGTAAAATCCTATTTTAGCCCACCTCTGGCGACTTTTTCAAAATCTCGCCAATTTTTCAAAATTTTGCCAAATCGAAAGTACTTGAATTAAAAAGTTAAGAAAAAAATTCTTACCTTTCGCCAAAAAATTCTTATTATTCGCCAAAGTTGGGCTAAAATAAGATCGACCCCAGTAGTTAATGTAAAAATAAATTGGGAACTAAAACTACTACCTTGCATTAAATATAAAAATAACTCAGAACGATCGTTTAAAACACATATTAAATAGACAAATATCGTCACATATGGAGTAAGATGTCGTTCAACAAAAATTAAATTAAGAGTTTAAACAAACAATAAAGAAAACTCTCTATATCATCAATAAATATCAAATCATTGTTCATTTTGTTAATTGAAATTGGCGACTTGGCAAAAAAAACATATCAAAGATATGAGATATTTTTTTCCATAGTGAAATGTAATATCAATTTTTCGTTGGCGACGTTTCATTTGGAAAGCTCAATTTTTTAAAAAATAAATCTAACGGACATTTAAAAAAATTCATTTTCATCATTTACTACTAATTTTTAGGCAGTAAAAAGGTTTTTTTTTCTATATAATCATATCCGAATAAAAATCAATTTTGTTTATTTGCCTTAAAGCATGATTTGGAACTACTTTGATATACACCCCCAAATTGAAAATTTGGCGACTTTTTTTTCTCGCCAAGCAAAATACCTGCTTTTGGCGCCTTTATTTTCTTGCCAAGATGGATTCTTGCGAAACACAAATAATTAATCCTACCTAAAACGCAACCCTAAAAAGTCCGTAGGGAGTGCCAGATTTGGCGCGTAATTTTTGGGGGTGTATATCAAAGTTGTACCCATGATTTGCTCAGTAATCAAAAACATAAGAATGAATTGCATATAATAATATAAAATAATTATCGATAAAAGATTAGAAATCTGGGGTCGATCCTATTTTAGCCCACCTCTGACGCCAATTTAAAAACTTGCCAAATTATCAGCGATAATGATTTTAAAATGGCCACCCTGACAACATTTAAGAGAAATGCGGCAACCCTACGGAACCTCATTGGTTGATTTAAACTCCGTTAGCAAACTATTTAATCTTATTGGTACTTTCGATTACTTTCAAATACTTTCAATTTGGCGTTATTTTGAAAAATTGGCGAGATTTTGAAAAAGTCGCCAGAGGTAAGCTAAAATAGGATTTTACCGAAATCTGTAATGCAATCTCAACATAGGTTTTATTAAAGAAAAATAGTAAATTATATGGTAAATTCAAAATACATTTCATATGAAAATCTTAAAGATTTTGAAATAACGAACTTACAACATCATACGGAACCAGTTCATCGCCACTGCTATTTCTATCCGAAAAAAATGTATATTTAAAGAAAATGCCAAGAGTTCATAGATATAATACAATAATATGAATGTAAAATTGTTGAAATGTCACTTTTCAACGAATTTTATCTAAGGAAATGCAGTTCTTGTAAAGTTGATCAGCACCGAAAGCCAAAAAATTCAATATGACTAACTGAATATTTTTTTAAAAGCTTGTCGTTCAAAATACGTCATGTGTGACGTTATTACCGAGTTGTTTGCTTTTGTTTACGTTGCTAGATGAAAAATAATATTCTTTTTTAAAAAAGCTTTACTTTTATGAACAATCTCTGTTTGCAATAAAATAAAACGCATAATTTTATTTCAATATGCTCATATCTGGAAAATTTTCTTAAAATATATTTCTTTTGCCTTTCTTTTTAAATAACAGAAATTCATCTTAAATGATATCTTAATTTTATTTTTCTTTAAAAAGAATTTATTCACAATGAATTCACGTATGATATACGCAGTAATTCACCAAATCTGAGAAAATGAATGAATGCATTTATTTGTTACTCCAAATAAAAGCTACGTATCGTCTCTTCCGTACTTTAATGCGTTATCACCAGCCCAGCTGATGCACTAACAACGGTTTCCAAACAAATTTAAAGAAAGTCTTCACTAAACACATCAACTATTGACACTTTAAAGGCGGAGGATCTTGGCGAAAGTACGCTAGGTAACGCTGATCAAATTGTAGCATTACGACTCCCGCCTTCAATGTGTTAAATGACAACATTTCGCGGAGGGGGAGATCCAACATCCAGAGGCTCTAGGCATGGAGGTGAGCACCCACTCAGGTGTTCCTCCACCCAAATGACATATTCTATCATCCCTTGTGGTCACTAATCTCCAGGCCCATTAGATGTAATCATAGTTGACCGTCTCATTCCGGATGAACTGGAAGAAAGAAGAGTTGGCCATATCCACGAAATTGCATAGATGTAAGGGACAAAAAAAAAAGAGCGTTTTCTTATAAAATGTAAGCATTTTGTAAACAAAAAGAGTTTTATTTTTAGGGGACGAAATTTCATTGACCATGTACTGACAGAGAGGTAACGCTGAATGATGTTACGATCGATGGATGTGAAGATTATTTACAGTTAAGAAGTAAATAAAGTTTATCTCAACTCTTTTGTCTTATGGCCATGGAATAAATTTTGAATTATTTTTGCGTATGTGAAATTAAATTCTTGAAG
The DNA here is from genome assembly GCA_026543055.1 of Argiope trifasciata. Taxonomy (NCBI): domain Eukaryota; kingdom Metazoa; phylum Arthropoda; class Arachnida; order Araneae; family Araneidae; genus Argiope; species Argiope trifasciata. Next base: position 1,597,421 of record JAPMOQ010055423.1, on the reverse strand, counting down.
TGAAACACATTATATCTGAAAAGAATTCAGTTCATTTTTTAAAAATATAATATTTTTGGTAATATTAAGGATTTATAAAAAATTAAAAATAAACACATTTGATGGCTCAAATGATTGAATATTGACAAGAAAATAAAAAAGAAATTTTCATAGTGGGGATGTGATAATATTAATGAATGTTGAAAGATATGCGCATTTGATGAATGAGATGACTGAATAATGATAGAAGAAAATAATAGACTTTCATTATAGCAAATACTTTTCCCCTGCTGATAGAGAAATTGATTCATTTTGACACCCATTCTTCGATAAAGATCAGTAGATGCATATTGAAACAAATAGATGCAATACATAAATTAAATTCATTCATTTTATTTTATTATGGACTTGATAAATCACATTATTGAATCGTTCTAATGCCAGTTACCAGATTGCCAACAATTAATTTGTACTTTTTTATGCCTTCTTCTTATGATCGATTTCTAAAGCAATAGATTTTTTATTTAAAACAACAAACGGTGAAAAATATTTACTTCGCCTTTAATTTAACATCACTCAGTTGAAAAATCTCGAGAAAATGGAAAAATAAATTTAAAAAATATATCTTGTTCTAAAATACGTATTACGAGGGGTTTTTCAATCCTACATGATCACAGGCATCTCAAAGAGATCCGATTGGATGCGAAATGTTATCTTTAGGCAAATCCTGTTTTCGAAACTTTCATCTCATGCTTTATCCTACATCAGAGGAACTCAAAGAGCTCTTTTGAGATAGAGTTCCCTAATGCTAACTGGGATTTATTTTTATGCGAGATGTGTTTATATTTTTTGGAGCCAAGAAAGAGGAGAAAAAGTATATTACGTTTCATTTAAGAAATAAAAGATTAAAAAAAGGCAGTTCAGGGTTTCACATTTTATTTAGTGAAGAAGATGTGTTTTCCATTAATAAACTATCGCAAAATATTATAGTTCTCATTTCTTAACTCTTTACGTTGACACGCATAGTTAAGATAAATAATCGAATCTCATAAATTCTCTAATCTTCACTATAGTTTTTTTTATTAATGGAGAAAAAACAAGATGTTTATAAAATGAAATGTTATTAAGAGCCTTGGTTATGATGCAATTTTCGGCTTTGATCTTTTAAAACGAAAAATGGTTTCGATATTTTCCAACGACGCCTTTTAAAACAGCTAAGCAAAGAATTTTATATTACATTTTTAATGAAATATATGATGTAATAAATGTATCCCTCCCCCATTTTTTAATTATAGTCACCATCACCTACACACAAAAATTAAATTAAATTTGTTTTGAAAATTAATTTGAAGTTTGGATGAAATTCCACCTACAGAAAGATTGTTTTCCTGAATGCCCAGTCGCATATGAACATTAAATTATAAAAAGTAACAAGTTAAAGGTATTAAATTTCGCATGTAGTTTAAAACCAGAATGATATCACAAGTTCAATAAAATCCAAGAAAATTCTATTTCCTACTAAACTGCAAATTCAGGTACATGGATACTCAAAAACTCAGCAAACCAGGAAGACGAATGTGCTGAATGGTCTTGATATTGTATTTAACATTCTCTGTTAGCTTTCACAATTTTTGATTCTGCATGAATCAAATTTGGAAACCTAGGCATTAAAATTAAGATTAGAGGAATTTTACTCCTGACTTTTCTATAAGGTAGACAAATTTTGTGTCAGTATGAAAGTATATAAGAAAAGGCGAGAGAAAACTGTCTTTGAAATCACTAAAATCTCATGCATTAATGATTGTAGAATATTCGTGCCCTGAATCATAAAAAGGCTCCAATTTCAGGAATGAATTACAAACTAAATAATCAGAAACATTTTCTTAAAAATTGAATAATATTATCAGTAAACACTGTCGGGTGGATCTCAGCGAAATTATCCTACATGTCCAATAACAAACGATGCAATAATCTACAGAAAATACGAATGCACAATAATCTACAGATAAATACGAATGCATAATACCAAAATACAACTGAATGAGAGCACTCGTAATAAATAGTTGGACACAAGCAACGATTTGATATTAAATAACAGCAACAGTACAGAGCCTTTAGAGAGAACTCGATAAAAATAAATATTCGAAAAATCTATTCGCCTTAGCTCAATTCATCTCCTTCTGAATCAACAATGCATTTCCTAGCTCTCGTGAAAGTGAATGAATGTGGGTTTCGTTGGCTCAAAAACCATTTTTGATCCTGCAGCCCCAAAGGTATGTTGAAATAAAGGGTACAATGCATGAACGTGGTAATTTAAAATTCGATATATAAGCAAATACAAGATTGATTCCGTCACAAAATAATGAAAAATGTAAAAAATGTTCAGGAATATAAAATACATGATAAAAATATTTAAAACCATCATTATAAAAGTCAACAAGCGATAGAAAAAGTTCACTTGACAAATGAAAATGTATAAAAATAAAATCAAATTTTGAACAGAATATCAGTTTTCTTCCCTTCTTCGCTTTTTTACAGGAATAAAATTTTGAATTAGCAACTGTTCTACTGGTAGAGAGCTGCCGTCGATAGTGATCATGTATAAAATATTCGTCCATAGATTCTTCTGGATTGTAATCAATACAATCCTCGAATCCTACTGTGTCTTGAATATCAGGAAGCAAATCATCTGCCAACATCGATTCTGACAATAAGTTATAAGAAGCTGACAATTTAATTGTTCCTTGCGTATTAGTTTCCTTTGTGGCTCTAAGATGTGTATTAAAATCTACCTTATTAGGGTGTGAAAGAGTATTGAATGTCGAGATCGAGTTCTAATAGGACTATTGCCAATATTCTTTTACATTCTAAATAATCCATTCTTTACATCAGAGGGATTGAATTCATGTAATGTGAGGCCCTCTGCTAATCTCACACCCTCGTCTGCAGATGGCAGTATTGTTGCTACTAGATAAGGAACTACGCATATTAAGAATTCATTGAACCACGTGATCTTCCTGGGCGGAGCCAGCCGCCAATCATGTAAACATCACGTGGTCTCACTGTTGCTGCTTGTTAATATATTTTTTCAGGAGAAGCGAACTTGACCTCGGGGGGTGGGGAGTATTATCTTGGCTCTCTCTCTTCCGAAATAAACCTAGTGCAGCTCTCTAGACCCACTATACTATGGAATATCCCTGTGCCTTTAATTGTTAGGTTACATAATAAACCCCAGAACAGACAAACTATGTCTCCAAGTTATTTAACCAACGAACAATCCACTATCAAGTAAATCATTGCTGTATCTAGAAAAGCAACAATAATTAAATTTTATCTAAATAACTTTAATGCAAATAAAGCAAGCGGAAGTGGGCTGATGCTTGGAGCGGAAAGTTTGAGACTTAGAAGTGGAAGGAGTATGTGCTAATCAGAAACCTTGTTCTCAAAAACTTTGTAATAATAGACATTCCACATCTACATAAATTGCAACCAGCCCTATACTTTTGTTGTTTTCTTCATATTTGTGAAGACTTGTGTCCGTCCATTAAAATGTAAGAAAGATAAATGTGTAGTCGTATTTGATTGAGAACACCTCGTGGAACACGATTCTGCATACATCACTATTTCTCAAAACAGCTGCCAGTTTCATTACCAAGATCAATGGATCCGACATTTTTTCAGCAGTCGTATATATCTGCGTCTGAGAGTCTTCTCCGAAATTTTTTTAAAACGCTCATGGTTTTTAATATATATTTGCTTCAAAAATATTTTTTTCTACCTGTTTCAGGCAAAATTTCAATAATATTTTATAATGTTTTTGAAAAGCATTTGCAAATTGTCATATTCTTTATATGTTTTTACTTTGATAGCTTCGTTATTAAGCTCTAAGAAACTTCTGACTAATAAACAAAAGCAAGAATCACAGCTTCAGACAGAGTTAATATCTTTTTTAATCTACATCTTCTCTCGGAAATAACTGCGAACAGATCTACTATTAAAACCATAACTAGGCTGAAAACCGGACACCACAGGGGTATGAAGATCGATGGAGAGGGCATGAAGATCTATAGAAGCTGTGATCATTGTCCTGATACACAGCTTACGCCTACTCACATCTACGAGTGTCCGGCTATGAGAGCCAGCCTGAGAAAGAAGGGTGTACTGCCAACTAGGATAGATCCGTATGGAGACAACATCAAGCAAGTCGCAGAAGAAGTTTTCAAAATTCATGGACATATTTAGTTTCGACTCTTATGGACACGACAAAAAAATCTATAACTTCTTAGTTTTATATTTGTAATGACACGAGCCTGTTATACTTCTTAAAAAAAGACACATAACTAAAACAATTCACAGCACTCAGTCTCTCCTTAAAACTATCTATTCAAAATCTTAAAACTTATCTTATTCAAAATCTTGAACCTTAAAAACATTTTGATGTAGTAGCTATTAAAAGAAGTTTCATAAAGTGTTTATTTGACAATGACAAGTCCCATAGAGTATTTAATTGACCATGACATTACATAAAGTATTTAACTGATAATTTTAACCAGAAGCAAGATAGGCGAGCCAGATCGGCTCGTCTATCGGCTTGCCAAAATCGGCTAGTATATCATATAACAAAAAAAAGAACTCTCAACAGCTGCGTTTCTTCAGGCTTCGCCAATGGCAGCCAAGTATCATAATATTTAAATGGCAGACTTGGATAAAATTATGCCCAATTTTGTATTGATTTAAAATATTCCACTAAGAAACCTATCCAAAAAAATTAAAAAGCGCCATGCCATAAATTAATGCAAGGCAATAAAATTTATTTTCCAGTTTCATGAGAAAACACAGTTACTCTCAAAGTGTCTTTTGCGAAAAGCCTTTTCAGGGATCCACTATTCCAATTTTCCTGCAGTTCTCAAATGAAACAGCAGGAAGAACGTGACGTCATTTGATGCGATCTCTATACAGCTGTTCGGAATGGGAAAAAAAGTTTCAATTATTCTTCGAAGTTTACTTTGTAATGAAGGGATTTGGAGAAAAGAAAGGACTGAAATGTAGAGAGGATTTTTGCTCATCTTATTTATTTATGATCACTAGCCGGGATGAATTGTTCGATATCCTGAAAAGGAATTCACTTTGACACATTTTTTTTTAATGTCAGTTGTAGTTATATTCGTCGTTAAACTTCCGTAATCACTTTTGTGTTCAAGCAGTTTTGTAAGATGAAGCAGAAGAAAAGGAAAATTGTAGCTTTTTATACCTTTAGACCAGAGGTGTCCAAACTTTTCGCGGCATGGGCCGGATCGAAATTAGATCCATGTTATACGGGCCACATTATATACAAATTGAAAAATATCATTATGAGTAAAGTAGCATTAAATGCTATTAATTAATACTATTTTATTGTAACTTGAAAATACAAAATACTAAACAAACAAAGTATAATTATATAATTATTTTATATAAATTGAAATATTTTCATGCCACTTCTAATGCGAATGATGAAACTGTTTTTTTTTGTTGTTGTTGTTGAAGAATGTCTTTATAGTTGGGATTAAAATTTGTTACACCAATCATAAGCAATGACTGCAAATGACCATCAGATAAATTTGCTCTATATTTTGATTTGGGATACTTCTTTCGAGAAAAAGTTTGTTCGCACACGTAAGTAGTCCCAAACATTGAAATGAATTTACGAGCAAATTTCTTCAAATTTGGAAACTCTTTTGCATCCAAATATTTGTAAAAATTTATTAAGTTTCCTTCCTTGTATTTGTCCTTGATTTGTTCGTTTGCCTGAAGATCAATAATTTCTATTTGAAGCTGGCTTGAAATTTCAGCAACGTTGCAATCAAATGGATTTTGGAACAGCCGAATTTCTTTTAAATTCATGTCCAAATCAGAAAATCGCTTTTGAATTTTTTTTTTTAAATCGGCGATGATCTTTACTGCAAATGCAAATGGAAATTGTTCTTCAGTTTTGAAAATGAAAAGGTTTGGGAGAAAACATCATTATGTTTTAAAACCCTCCGCGGGCCGGATAAAATCACTTGCCGGGCCGGATTTGGCCCGCGGGCCGTAGTTTGGACACCTCTGCTTTAGACGAAGAGTGTCCTAAAGTAATGCAGCTTATAAGCAAAGATGTTTCCTGATCAGATTGTGTTTTGAATCCAATAATGAATGTCAACGTATATTTTAGAAATTCTTTAATTTTGTTAAAGTCGCTTGTATTTAAAAAAGAAAAAAATAAGAAATGAAAAGGAAAGAATATTTTTTCATTAATTAGAGAATTTTTAAGCAGAGAGGAAATAAAATCATGGATCAGTATCATGCTTTAAAAGCTTTTGCTTTTGCTTTTAGCATGCTTTTTTTTATTTTGAATAAAAAGTTTTCGTCTTTTATTTTCCTTTGAAAATTCTTATGTTATTTATTCTTATTATTCTTATGTTATTATTATTCTTATGTTATCATGCTATTATTCTTATTTTTGTGGGTGAATATGAATTGAAATATATTTTCAAAAAAGTAAAAACTAAACCAACAGAAAAAAATTCTAAACAACATCTTCCATAAAGTATGATTTTCGATTATTTTTTGAATGAAGACTTTAAGCAAAATTATTATCAAATTAAAAGTTTTCAAAATTTTTTAAAACAACAAATAATTTAATGACAATTTAATAGATCCAATATTGTTAATAATAAATCAATTATAATGCAGAAATATGCAATATATTAAAGAACAAACAAGAGAAACAACAGACTTGAAATTATTTGCAGTAAAATGTATGAATTATTTATTAAAAATATAAAATGAATTTTCATTTACAAAAATTTAGAAATAAAATTTAAAATCGCAAAATCGAACAAAGTGCATTCTGGTAGTTTTATTAAAAATCAATGTGTATCACGATAAAACAATATTTTTTATTTGATTATTCATTATAAAATAATAATCTACTTTTTAGTTCATCAATGCAAATGTTTATGAAATTAGTAACTCTTGCTGTTAATTAATCACCTTCTTCTGATATTAATGATATTACTTGAATAGTGCAGTGAAATTAAAAGATAAAAATCGGTTAACAAAAATTTTATTTCATATCCTTTGAGCTTGAATAATATCGAACTTTTGTAATTTTCAGATTAATGGTAATGCAAAATTCTTTCAAAAAGTTCCATACTCAACTAGAGAAGATAATAAATTCATTAAATATCTTCATATTCTATTTCATCTAAAAGCAATGAAATACATTCAACATGAAGGACAAAGCAAACATACTATGAACACAGCTCAAGAACTTTTTACCTCTTTATAAAATCGCTTATAAATTGTTTTGTGTAATAATAATGGTTAAAAACTGCATCTTTATAGAGAAAAATTCTTATGATAAATTGTTTTTACATCGCTTTATAATAACTGAAGGAAAAAATATTGAAATCTCGCCCTCTAAAATCCTCTTAAGAAGTTTCTCATAATTACATTAAAAGGGTACTTCTTTGAGGAAAGTACACACTTTTATTAACATATGAAAAGCTTGGTGAAGAAGCTTTTTTGGTGAAAGTTGGCAATAAAACGGGAAAATCTAAGGAAACGTTGTGGGAAAAAATATGATGAAGTAAAAGAAACATGGTAATCAAAAATCAAAGCGCTATAAAGAGTGAAAATATTGCAAAAAGTTTTGTAATTGTAACAACTGAAACCATAATGTATATTACTATAGAAACCACCATGTCTATTTTCTAGTAATTTGAGCTCAGAATATCAATACTTTCTTTTCATATTTATGGTGTTTCGATTCAGCAATTCTTGTTTCTTGCATTTTGACATAAATTAAAATATTTTAACATACAATATATGGACACAACATTAATGTACTTAATCTCATTATTTAATAATTCATTTATTTCTTTCTGATGCAAATTCTTTTTTACTCATATTGAAATAATCGGTATTATAAAATTCGAAGCAACAAATCAATTAAACGACACTCAAGGAATATATTTTCTAACTCAGAAATAACTGAATGTAATGTCTTGTAAAACCATTTTGTAGTCATGCCACGTCCCATCTAAATGGACTGCAACCCATTTGTGGCTTTAGAGAAGGATGTTATGGATTCCCTACATGTTAGCTGATGCGTGTATCTGCTTTGCTTGTGATATCACCATTTTTCGGCTTTCAACCCGGAGGAAGAATCTCTTCCTCTCACATTCACTCCCTGCAATAATAACAGCCTCTTTTCTTAAGACAAACTCACTTGTTGAATTTTCCACTTCATCTCGCTTGAGAAGTTTTTTTCCAAATATTTATGTAAATATAGTAGGATTAATGTAAAAGACATGTAAATGTTAGGATTTATTGTCATGCTTTTTTACTTTTGAGTCGTTATTATTATTATTTTGTAACATATGAAGATGTTGAGTAGTGTGTTTTGAGTACAAAGGGGTATCTATGCGCCTAACATTGCAGCTCAGTGGTCAAATGGTCAAAGCACGCCATTCAAATCCAGCGTTTGTTTGTTCAATGCTCGACATGGCTGTTATATCTAAAGTATGGATTTTTAGTTTTTCTTTATGTTCTCTAACATTCTAGACCTTTCTTTGTTATGTAAATTAGTTGTTTCTAGAATATTCTGTTCTTGTATAAAAGCTGATATCCACTAGTCGTGAGCAACTTCTCCATCTTGAAAAGTTGCAAGTCGCTACTACCTTCAATAAACTTGTTTGTTATTTTAAACCTGACGGTGTGTTTATTTAAATCTTCTTTACAGTATTTTTTCTCAAAATTGAGATACTAGGAAATAATTTTAACTATACCATTGCCGAAACTCTAAACTATAAAATAACTAATTGTTGTTTTCCAATAAAGCAGTAAAAGAATTTTTTCAGGAATCATAAAAAGGATTCTTCATCTAAACCACTTCAGGATAAATTACTTTTCTGTAACTTTAACTGTCTCTATAAATATTGTTCTAGGTTAGAATGCATGGAGGAAGAGATGGTGGTTATCAGTGTAGAAGATATATCCTCTTCCCTCCTTTGCAACAGTATTATGAAAAAAACAATTGCAAGCTATTCTTCCATTTTAAGATTTATGTGTGTTTAAAAGCAGCCTTTCGAAAGTGCCCATCCCAATGTAAGGGTGCGCCAGAGAAACTTATTTATTTTTAAAATTTTCCAAGTGGTGAGTTGGTTTGGTAGAGAAGTGATAGAAGCACTACTGAAGTGAAAAGTCTCCAACTTTGTTTTTCCGTCTAGTTAATTGTCATCATACACTAGTCTAGAGACAGTCAGCCTTCGCCATCGAGAGCATCGTTTCTAACGGTCACTCACATGTTGCTACGTGACGTGCCTTCTGCACTCGCTTTGAAATTCCTCCTCCCAAACCCGTTCGATTCTGTCGTGGATTAACTCATTTCCGAAGTGTCACTAAATCTAGAAATCGACATCAACAAACCACCAGAATTGCGGAAAATGCCGAAAAAATGAGGCAGTCAGCTCTGCATACGGCTCGCAAACACGCAGCTACTCTGGGAATTTCTGACGCCACTGTTCAACGAATTCTCCAGCAAGACATTCAATTTCATCCCTATAAATGGGCTATTGTGCAAGAATTAAGTGAACGCGATTTTGTTGCCCGTCAAAATGCATGTGAAATGCTCCTTGACAGCCTGCCTGAAGACGCGGTCGTTTCTTTCCAGTGACGAGGCTCACTTTGGAAGCGCTGGTTTATCTCGATCGACCAAGGGCCATAGCTCATCTCAACAATAATGTTCGTGACGTCATTGCCAACATACCAATTGATATGCTGCAAAGAGAAGAAACGAATTTCAAAAATCAACTTAATCAGTGTATACGTAATGGGGTTCGCCATTTAACCGATGCCATTTCTAAAACTGTATGAATAAAAAATGAGGATACTGTATTCTCAAATAAAAAAAAAGAACTAAAACAATAATTGAAGTACTTTTGTTTTTATTTACCTTACAAATAAGTAAGTTTCTCTGGCTCATCCTGTCATCTCCTTCGGATTGTTGAATAAACTACAAGCAATAGGCTCAGCTCTCAAAGTTCATAAACCGAAGAAATGTCAAAAACATATGTCGATTTTATTTTGCCGAAATTTTTCTGCATATTGTTTTGCAACTTTAAATTTTATTGATTCTTTTTTTTCAATTCTTTGACACAATAACGTACAAGAAATACCCATTGTCGAAATTAGATAATTTTAATACATATTACAAAATATCGTCATGATTTGATGCAGAAAAGTACACATTGAATAATAAAGAGAAATAAATCACCTACCCGAATTGGAAACCCCAGTGCAAATATGATGCTCGAGAATTTATTCACCTTCAGTAATTCACCAAAATGATTCAAACGACACTGTAATTAAAAATATATATATATATTGTCACATCAATTAATATGGTGTATTTGAGCAACAAATGACATTTAAAAAATATATGTGTAGCAATTATAAGCTCCAGTGTTTTGGTATATTTACAGAAATGTGCTCTAAAATTCAAGGAGAAACAATGCACTTCTAGAATGGAATGTTCACAATCAGTTTTCGATTACTGCACTGAAAAATTCAGATAATTAGAGTTTACACTGTTCCTAGAGACAAAAGCGGTTATAAAAGTAAAGAAGTTTAAATATTTACTTTCAATTCTCTTTCTTTAAGCTTTATGGTTACTGCGTAAAGTACTGAAATTCCTAAATGAAATAAAAGGCATACTGCAAACGAATATTAAACTGAATGCATTCATAAAAAGTGAAGGGAGTGTTTTCCATATTAAACAAGTGAAATATGGGGCTACTTTTAAATATCCACGTGTCATCTGATATTTAACATTTCGAAAAGGATTTAAGATTTTTTTTTCCGTACTGTATCTTTTATTGAATTTAAATATATATTTTAGTAGGATTATAACAGAAAGGAGTAGTCAGAGCTAAAATAGCAACTTAATCAAATATCATACGAAATAAAACAAATGAAGCATCCAACATGCATCAAAATTTTTCTCAATATAATATTATTCATCTAGCATAAAAATTTTAAGTTATGTCATCTACTTAAAAATGGAATGAATTCGTTTCATTTTAATAAAATCCTTTCAATGTATAGAAATTTGAAGGACTTTTTTTTATTTTGGTCTTTTTATTAAAGTCAGTTTACTAGCTGTATTAACTAGGATGCCCTAAGATTATTAAATTCAATGCACGTAGAAATCTGATAACTATTCTGTAATACCTTCGTAGATATTAAAATCTGTAAAATGCTACATTTATAAAATTTTGGGATTAGATTTGTGTATTTAATTTATATCAGTACATGAATAGAGTAGAGTTACAGAAAAGTGTATAATGTAATATTATGCTTATATTTACGTAAATTGTTTGTAAAAAAACCTCAATAACATTGATAAAATTAAACTATAAAACTAACTAACTATATTAAAATCCTATTATCTGTCTATTCTTTGTCTGAATTTATTTTTTATGACTAGAAATTTTTGCACTTTTACCAAGAAACATTTTTAAATGTCCCTTATCATTTAATAGATGTTTTTACTAAACATACGGAATTTAATATGATTCATATAAATATATTTAATATAATATCTTCTTTAAACAGCTTTACAGATAATGAAATCTGATAAATATTGCATTCTTCTTTTAATTTTTCTTTAAATTTATCTATTTTGATCATTTGCATTTGATAAAATTCAATTTATTTATTTCAAATATGTTTATTTCTTTATTTTTACTATTTGGTTCTAAATTTTTATAATTCGTTTCTAATTATTGTGAATTATCTCTTTCAATGTTTATTAAAATTTTGTTTGTTTATTCAGGTGTTGATGATTTTTTAATGCCCCTTAACATTAAACAAGAAATTATGAAAAGAAGAGAGAATAATTAATACTAATCAGTAATACCATCACAGAGCCTCACACATTATGTGGTACGAAAGATTGAATTCAGAGGGGTTCCACGGTGGTCCGGTGGTAAGGTCTCGGCTTCGGGAACTGGATTGTTTCTGGTTCGAGACTCGATTCCCCCTAAGAACCGTCGTGTAAAGGGTCTCTTGCACGTTAAATCTGCCTGGCCAAATGACCTCCCACTGATGTGGTGTGGCGTGGAGAGGGGGGCTCCACCTCAGGTGTCGTCCTCGTCATTTGATTGTGGTTCCAAATTACGAGGTCCATCCCAAAATAGGTCTAGAGTTATTTTACAACGGGGCATTAATATAACTCAACGAATTCTGAGGATTCTGAATGGATTCCCAAAAAGAATAAACCTCACAACTTCGCAAAAAAATGATAGTCCATGATTGTACAAATGTTGTTGAATCTGGCGAGAAAAAATGAAAATCATCAGTAATGCAGGACTTTTGACTTTATCTCTCTTAGGAAAGGTCTAATTGATTCTTCTGTGAATAATTTTTCTAACGAATTGCCATGGGAGGATGTTATATAAACACAAGAAGTTCAAGTTAGAAAATATGACTAGTAGGTCTTGAAACATCATGGTTATCAAGATTGGCTACCTGTTGGCGATTTCAGTGTCAACATGTAGTTTACCTTGCATTATACCTCACTGTATTTTTTTTTTGTCACTTGCTATTCGGAATATTCGCTATAAAATTACGCTTTTCGTAGCTTCTTGGGCTGTATTCATTATATTATCATCAGGTGATTTCAGTAACAACAATCGGTTTTTGAAATTTCATAGTTAATTTCAAAGCCTGATGCTGTGTGGCTTGAATTATAATGTGCTTATTTAAACTTTTGAATATAACTGGTGACTATATGAACTGGTTTATAACAAAAGGTGATTGCGTGTAAAATTATTTGACAGAAGGGAAGTGTGTGAAATTGCTAATGACTGAAATTCGTATGTTTTTACATGCATATAATTAATATGATTGATTATTTATTATCTTTCTCCGGAGCAAAACGATAAAATTATGAAACCAGAATCTAGAAAACCCGAATGTTTTGAAAATTCATTGGGGATGAACTAGGAATTTGCGGCTGGCTTAGTACATTATCAACAATTTACAAAAATGCAATTTCCTCCATAATGGTGGAGAAAAGTTCCTTTGAGTATTTTAGTGAATTAATTTTTGCTGATTGTCAGAAACATGGACCAAATTCAGTCGGTTGGAAAAAGCCCAGTAAAACGTACATTAGATTATAAATTCTCTGCAGAGCGGGAAGAAAACAAACATCATGAGAAAAAAATTAATTTCATGGATAATTTATAATTCGTAATGCTTAAAAGGAGAACTGTTTTCTTCAGATAATTCTCGAATTTTCTGAACATTTAACAAAGAAATATTTGAAGTGTTTATCTACTTCTATATTAAAAACCAAACTTCAAAAGCATCATGTTGTTTGAACATAATCTATTTCAAGATTTGTTAATTTCATAAAGAGACAGAATTATAACAGTAGTTGCATTACCCATTATTTACCTGTTCATAACAAAACATTTTTAAATTTTTTAAATTTTAAATTTTTAAAAATGTCTAATTAACATATTACAAAATAATTTTTCAAACAATAATTTATTTCATACACTTGCAAAAAAAAAAAGATAAATGTAAGGAAATGTAAATTTATTTGAGGAAAAACTTGTTCATAGTATCTTAAATGATTCAATTTCATAATATTTCAATATTTTGTATCTAATTTTTATTTGTAAAATTTTATCTATAACTTTTTCTGCACAAATTAGACAATATTGCTTACACACGTCTTCACACTTTTCTAATCATTCTGAAGAATTTCATAGAATATATAAATAATACATGTACAAATAGAAAAATTAAGACTATCTTGTAGAATATTTGTATATGAATTGAACATCTTACAGAAAAAAAAAAGATATAAATTCTAAAAGAAAATTGTTTATTTTAGTCCATTATAAAAGTGAAAAAAAATTAAATGTAAATTAAGTTGTACATATTTTAATCCATTTTGCCGTTATTTTAAAATCTTATTGAAATTGAAATCAATGGAATACAGAAAATAAGTTCCAGTAATAAAAAGAATGCAATTAATATATTTCAAAGTGAATTAGAAGAATATAAAGCTAATCAGATAATATTTTTTTAACTAATGGAGATGCAATAAAGCATTTATTATAATATCAATTGCAGACGGAATGCTACATGTAAACAATTTTTATCATTCAACTGTTTTTTCTTATGTCTGTTTATTAAAATTTGCAAACAAATTATATATAATTCGCAGTTTCAAATATAAAGAGCATATTTAAACAGTTTTCAGACAAATTACATTTTTCCCATAAATGATATTTAGATTTTATAGAAAGCCAGACATAATTATTTTAGTAAGGCTTTCATAAAGTAATTTCCTTTTCAAGAGGCTGTTTTATTTATTTATAGGAAACTGAACATTTTCTTCTAAAATTACGGAACTATTTCATTTAATAATGTTAACCCATTTTTAAACGTCTAACTTATTCGCGCGTATTTAATCATTTTTTTTCCACTGATTGTTTTATTATGTAGCTTTTTGTTTCAAGCCATTGATAAATTCTGAGGATCGATTTTTTTCCTTGAAAATTAAAAAAGGAACAAATACTGCATGTACTTTCTTATAATCATTGAAATAATTTACAGAGAAATTTATTGAAAGAAAATTTAAATCACTAGAAAATTTCACTTTCAAAAGTCTACAAATAATCTACCAATGCTAAGTAGTAAAACGATTAATTAGATGAAGAATAATTTATTTTAATAGCTTGGTTCATCATTTTGTATATAAAAGTCGTTATTTTTTATGTAATTTTAATCAAAGAGGTAGGAAAATTACAAAAACATTTTTAACGCATTATAAACCCTAATGAAAAAAATGATAAAGCGTAGCATTGTTTGTCAATGAGTTAACTACAAAAAGAGAGGAAAAATAACACCACTAATTTGAAATTGAAAGTGAAAACATGGAAAAGACACTATAAATAATGTTTTGAAAATTAAACAACTATTTATCTGAAAAACGATTGAGTACATTGTCCTTGTAATTAAAATAAAGACACATAGTAAAAGTATCATGATGAAATTGTAAGAAAATAGGTCTTTGATTTCCAAAAGATGTTCTCCGTTAGGCCGCTGCATACATTACGTTATGGATTTAAAGTATGCTATATTGGCCGAAATTCATCCATTCTCCATTGATATGTCCTATAAAGTTGAAGAAGGACTTGTCAACTCAGGCGTATGTCTTAACTAAAGGCCTAGATTGATTGGGTATGAAGATGAACCATCGATATTTTACCTCAAAAGTTAATAAATGAGCATGCTAATATGCATAATTTGGCAGATTTGTTGCATCGATTATTAATTACATTAAATTGCGAATTCTCAGTTATGATTGCAAACAAAGCAATTAAGTGTAAATTTTAAAACTTGAAGGTGTCTATTTGATATTACATTGTTGAATCATATACATTTTATGGGATGTTATGTTATATAAAACAGATGTAATTCTGTAAAAAGAAAAAGCACTTCTTTACATAAAAATTCTCAGATTTTAGCGAATATAGTTTAGTTATATTAACGTGTCGTTTAAAGCAACATGAGGGCTATTTTGGGACGGACCTCGTCATTTTGAACCATGGCCAGATGACAAGGACGACACCTGAACTGGCACCCCCCTCTCCACACCACACCAACAGGAGGACGTTTGACCTGACACATTTAACGTGCAAGATACCCCCTCACACGACGGTTCTTCGGTGGAAGCGAGTCTCGAATTTGAAACCCTCCTATCCCGAAGCCGAAACCTTACCACCAGGCCACCGCGGCCTTTAGCGAATATAGCAAATTTGTATAAATATTTAAAGCCCCCTATTTTCTGAAGTCTTATCCTAAGAGTATGTGGAAAAATTAATATGTAAAAGACTGTTTGAATCTGAGTCACGGCCCTCTGGCAGAACGTTGCCTAAGGAACACCACGTGTAGGTGGATACCGTCGTTCCTCGTCCCCCCTTCCCTGACCCCTGCAGAGGAAACTTGGTATGCTTGTTGTTAATTGGTACTAGATTATTTAATGATGTGATAGTTAATTTTCTTCCATGTATTAAGATCTCTTCGAAAAAAATAATTTTCTTTTAATAGAAATATATTCAAAAGGAAAGACAACCATGATCGCCCCTCTGTTTCGGTCAATGGGTATGGCCCTTTTTTCAAACCATCTGGGGAGGGAAAAATCCCACATATATTTATATAGAAGCGCTGTTAGCAATGCAATATTTTATAGTTACTTAATTTAATACGCATAAAAGGATAAAAAGAAGAGCTAATCTTAATTTACCTTGGAAATAAATTAATGAATAAACGTTGATTTGTTTCTAAACACTCAGTTAATGCATGTAACTGGGTGGATTCGATGTCACAAAAAAGACAAAAGACAAAGTGGGCTGTCTCATCAAACTGCAATTAAGGCAATGATGTAGAAGTGTTACGTACACAAGATATTTATTTTAGGTCCCTTTTATGAGTCATATATATTATGTGACATTTTACTGTATAAAATTAAT
Source organism: Argiope trifasciata (assembly GCA_026543055.1). Taxonomy (NCBI): domain Eukaryota; kingdom Metazoa; phylum Arthropoda; class Arachnida; order Araneae; family Araneidae; genus Argiope; species Argiope trifasciata. Next base: position 1,580,868 of record JAPMOQ010055423.1, on the reverse strand, counting down.
AGGATTCTGTAGAAAGATGAATATTTCTTAACTTGTTCGCTTCCACTACCTACTCTTGGTATCAGGGCCACCTATCTAATGAGATGACCCCTTCTTTGCTATCTTTTAACTGTAGTAGAGAAGGTGTCATCTAATAATATAGATGGTTTGGTACAAATACATATTATTTGTAACGCACAGGCGCGTTTGCGGTAGTCAATGTGCTAAGGTATAATTATTGTCATGTCTCTAACTACCGTGGAGATGTTCTGTCTGTCCTAAAAAGGATGTGATGTGCAGAGTAGAAGAACAACTGAGTGAGATGGAGGCCATGATGCTTATTAATGACTCTGGTAGCGGAAAGTGCATGTTATTTGTAGGAGTACTGAGGAAAACTCTGAGTATTTCTGTCTGGCATGTACAATTATTGCAATTATCATTTTTAAAGTTTAGTGAATATTGTCACGAAAATTTAAATAAACACACCATGAGCTTTTAACTAACAAACAAGTTTATTCAAGGAAAATAGCGACTAGCAACTTTACAAGGTCGAGATGTTGTCCACTAATAGAGGGTATCAGCTTTTTTACAAGAACAGAATATTCGAGAAACAATTAATTTTCATAACAGAGAAGGGTATAGAATGTTAGAAAACATAAGGAAACTATAACTAAGAAAATAAACTAAAAATCCATGCTTTGGATAAAACAGCCATGGAAAGCAAATTCTGGGTTTGGATCGTGTGCTTTGACTATCCGGCCACTGAGCTCTTATTAAACTTTTTTTACGGCAATATAACAGATTTATATAAATGTCTCAAACTACCTTTCCCCCTCTCCTTCATATTCTGCTACCTTCGAGTTAATTATTTTACTAGAATTATGTAAAAATAGAATATATATAAGATTTCTTGCACTTGAGTAGCCTCTTCGCCGTCACTGCCTTCTGGCAGAATGTTGCCCGAGGAACACCGCGTGGAGGTGGGCTACCATCCTTCCTCGCCCCCCTTCCCTGACCCCAGCAGAGGAAACTTAGTATGCTTGATGTTAATTGGTACTAGACTATTTAATTATGTGATAATTAGGCCTTTTCAGTTTATAAATGTCTTCTAAGGGAAGTCAGAATTAGTTATAACGGCGTATAGATAATGATCTGTCTAATAGAACTGTAACTAACTTTCGTTTAATAAATTCAATTTTAGTGCATGTTTTCATGAAGTGACTCGGTCTCCACATCTATTTAGTTAAAAAAAAAATTTTTTATTCAGAATTACACTCGCTGTTCGAAAAACTAATATATGTTATAGAAAAGCAAGAAAAGGAATTATTTGTCAAATGCTTCATAAAAAGTGCTTAATTAAAAAAAATTAACCATGAATTTATCTACTACAAAAGTAATAAGAAAAAAATTAAATTCGAATTAGATGAATTTTTTCATACCACCAACGATTTAATTATGCGAATAATTTATTTCAACTAATATATTCACGTTTTTCTTGTCCAATTAATATTTTAGCTTTATTTCCTTCAAAAGATTCCTAATAAATATAATTTTTATTCAAAGAAAGAAATTTCCCCAAAAAATTGAGCTTAAAACCCCTTTTTCTTAAATATGGCTCTTCGAAAAAAAATTGTTCAAAGAGGGAATTGAAAGTTTTTGAAACTATCAGATTCAAAATCTCATCTATCTTTCATAATCGATTCTTTTTTAAAACGTCAGTGATAATAATATCGCGTAAGTTTATTGAAAATTAAGTGGAAGAAAAATTTTGCTGAATAAAACTTTTATCTTGATAAAGCACCTCGAATTGATATTTAATGAACGTTTCAATCTAATTAATACTACATATTACTTTGCAGATAGATATAAATAGTTACATAGCATCGTCTTATAAGTCAATTTAGGAAATTACAGATTATTTATTTGAACCTGAGTTTTTTAACATAAGAAACGAAAGCTATAATCAAAATGTTATTGATTTTATTTATTTTTAAAATGAAATTTATTTGCTAAATAATAACAAAGTAAACATGCACTGAGGTAATACATAGGAACACATGATGAGTGTCAGTGAATGAGCTTAATAGCTACGGATTTTTTTTAGCTTCTTTATAATTTTTCTTCAGATTTTAATCTTTCCTATGAATCTTTCATTCTTAATTTTTTTTTTCATTATTAACTACATACTTACGGGTCGATATAAAAATTATAGGATTTGTTTGTGCTTGAATATTCTAATAAATAAAAAAAGTATGATCAAAATATTTTTGATTTTTACAAAATTGCTTATACTTCTTTTAATATCGTTATTTTCCAAATAAAAACGAAATAAATAAATATTGAAATAATTTGTAATAAAAACGCAATGAAGATTACTGATTACTTGTTAAATGATTACTGTTATTTGGATTGCTTATAGCCGATTATTCTATTCCCATCATATTTATTTGTCTTTCTTTATTAATCCTATTATTAATAAATTTCAGAAATTACGGAAAATTACTATTTCAGATACCAAGCTTTCTCTGCAAAACAGCGATTCTTTTTTTAAAAATTGGTTTATAATGCTATTATATAAACTGATTTTGTACTTCAGAACTGCAAAACCATTTAACTGGCAGCGAAAACGCGTTGCGATAATTATAAATCCCCTTTATCACTTTTTTTTTGAGTAATGGGTTTATTTGCCGCGGTGTGTTAGCACAAAATATACTGAATAGATGTTCGTTCAATTGGTGCAATCAAAAATGGGAATTCTAATGGTGGTGCCTGGATAAAAGATTGGTCAATCATGCGGTGCATTCATGCGGTCAATCATATGCTCTTACACGGGATATTGGTCAGATGGCACAATCATACTTGGTCAATCATATGCTC
>JAPMOQ010055423.1:1544529-1556964 GCA_026543055.1 Argiope trifasciata | reverse complement strand
GCCATAATGATAACATCAGTGAAAGATTATAAAAAATTTAATGGTTTCTGATGCCATAATGATAGCATGTTGAATTTAAACTAACAATAGAGGGATAGAGCAAATGAAGAAATATATTCTGAATACTGATGGATAAATGAAGGTTATTTTTAACCTATTCATGCATTAAATTTCTTTAAACATAATCGCTTTAAAAATGTAAAACTACCATCATAATTAAATATTACATTGTTGCACAATGAATTTAATGGATAATTATTGAAATAAAAAATGACATTTTAGAGGTCTTTGGTTCGATCAAATAATAAAAATCCATTTATTTCGCATCAGATCATTAATAGAGTGATTCATTATTTTCATTTTAAATATTCATTGAAGCCTAATGTTTGAAAATCTGTTTAAATTATAAGGAAGCTTTTCATTATGGCTTATTCTTACATACTTACACATACGAAATATTTTGAAAAGTCTGTTTTTTCACTAGATTATACTTATTTAAAACGTCTTATAATACTGGCGTACATTTGTGAAGTAAAATTGCAAAGACCTTCATTCAATAATTTACTGAAATAAAAAAAAATAACCCTTTGTTATTTTATAACATCATATGTCTGATAAATAGCATTATACAATAAGACAAAAGAGTAATTCTGCTATACAGAAAGCTTTAATAGTGATTATTCCTTTAAATATTGGATTTTATAGCATTTGAAAATGTAAACAGGATTCAAAAAAAGGTATTTGAACAAATAACAAAAATTTTCTTTTCGCATTTTTACGCAGTATTAAGAGCTATAGAGAATGGTTCTTACAATGATTTCTAATCACAAAACTTATACACTTGCTTTCAAATCTAATAAAAAAAAACTCATTGATGCATTTTCTTCAAAACAGTTTTCTCACTACACATCAGCTAAGACAATTGCAAATAGCTAATGAAATTACAGAAAAAAATAAAAAAATAAAAGAATGAATAAATATTATGAGACTGAAAATTTTTGAAACATTTCAATGTCAGTCTTAACTGTTTAATAGATATAAATTTCGTGCAAAATCATTATAGTTTATCTAGAATTCCTCCATTCACTATAATTCATTTTAACTTTAAAAAAAATACTGAATAATAATAATTATTATTTAAATTCTGAAAATGACTATAATGTCATATGTGTGCATTTTCTCTTCTACTTTTCAAGTAAATTTATTCTTATTTGAGTAAGCAGTATTACGATTCAAATTTAATTCATATTTTAGTAAATTAACAACTTGATCAACTAAATAAATGCTTTTTTATATACATAAAAAATTAGCCGTATTGAAAGTTGGAGTTAGATCACATTCTGAATTTGAATAAAAGAATACTGTTACGAACCTGTGATTTTGTTTTCCCGAGCTAATAATATCATCGTAAGGTAGACATTTACAGTCGGTGAATGGTGCCCGGGTGTCACATCAGAGATCTCAGAGCTTGGCGACTTGGCGGTGAATTTGGCAACAAAACGGATAGCACCCGAAATTTTGAGAATTTTCCTGATTCGCCCATTATGAGACGGAGATACGTCCAGAATATTCCTGATTGGACCAATAGCTTTTTGACCCACCTCCTGACGCTACATAAGGCCGGCAATCTGAAGCTGGAACAAAGATTGTTGTCAACCGAGAACACCTGAATCAAGAGGTCTTGAACTGGTAGTCCTGAAGTGGTAGTGGATGAATCGAGTAGACCTGAATTGAGAGGCCTTGAACAGGAGCCTGAACGAAGGAATCGCTGAGAGAATACCGAAGCAACGACGGAGTGCTAAATTGATGTGTACTTTATTCTGTCGTAGTCCGTTGTGCCATCGTCATGAACTGAGCAGTTCTAAAATGAGAAGTAGTGTGAAGTAGTGAGTCCGCAGCGAAGGCGAGAAGAGATAGAAGAGAAGTGTCAGCCATCTGGAGAGATCTGTGTGAGGATATACAGAATCCCTCAAAGATACCCTCTCCTGCTGAATCCGTATGGTCACTGTGTGTGCTGTAGACTTTGTCATCACGGAATTTCTGTGTTTAGGCTATTATTATCGTGGTTTAACTGTCTGCTGTCCTGTGTGTACATCTCGGCTGTGTATAGTTGTCTTGTGCAGTAAATATATGACATCTTTGTTCTGTCCTGTCTTCATCCTGTAAATAAACGTCTTAGGAGGAGGAACGTTATGAGGTGAAATCCGTAACAATACCATAAAAGAGGATGTACGGTTATTTTTATGATTTCTGTTAATTTAGAGAATTGTAATAAAATACTGCATTCACAGACAACTTTCATTCTGGGAAGTTATTTTAGAATGGAATGATTTTAATTCATTAATGCAATTCTAGACATTAAAATTTATTTAATCACAATGAGTCCATATATTTTAAATAAAGTAATTCACACAATTTAGGCTCATTTAGACTACTGTCTCTACACATGAATTAACATATTTAATTTTTAAATACAGAATAAACTACCCATAATCATTCAGGTTCCTACGCATTTTATAAGATATCATTGACTTTTCAAATCAAGCCCCGTTGATAGATGAAACCGATAACTGTTTCTAATTCCATTTAAAGGATTTATTATCCGCCCTTCTTTAAATACGCAAATCGCCAAATGGAAATAAAAAAATTATCAAACATTCCTCAAACACAATGAATGGAGTGGAGAAACTATCCAGGTGTTCTTCCTTTCCGAATGTCACATTCTATCATTCCTTGTGGTCACGCTTCCCCAAATCCGTTCAGAGTAATCATGGTTAACCACGTCATTCGGAATGAGCTGGAAAGAAGAGTGAAATAAATCGGAAGAACGAAGATTCGGCAAAAGCCCAGATTGTACAAATATAAGTTTGTTGTACAGATGTAAGGTACAAAATATACAGAGGGAGTTTTCTTCCTTCATTATTTTCAATTAATGGACTACAATTATTTTTTAAATAAAAGGATTCTTTCAGATATATGAGGTTTAATCGATCTTATATTGATAGAAACAAAATAAATGAGGCAAACATTGATGAATGAGACTCTTCAAGGAGAAAGTAAAATTTATCTCAACTAGCATTTTCTTTAATTTTGTTGGTATGGAATGTATTAGTGCTTGTAAATTTAAATTTTTGTAAGCAAAAGCATTAGATCAGGAAAGAGAAAAATAATATGTATTATTTTTTATATAATTACTATACTAATGCACTGATGGAAAAAAATCCCAACACTAGGAAGGAGCTATGCTAGATAAACGAAATTTGGTAGGCGTGTTTATACATCTGAAAGATGACGTCGATTCAAATTTTAGACTACGCGCGTAAGTGTGGCGCTAGTAGCGACACTATGAACATGCAAATGAGGTTTGCTTTAAATAAGCACTGTAAGGTTCGTGATCGTTATTTACAGTTGAGATTTGACGTAGTGGGTTAATGTTAGTCAAGGATGCCTCTGAGAAGATTAAGAAGCCATTATCAACAGCTCACTGAGTTTGAACGAGGTCGTGTTGTAGGGCTACGAGAAGGTGGGTTTTCTTTCGCGGTATTGCTGAAAGACTTGGTAGGAATGTATCCACTGTGCATGAGTATTGGCGGCAGTGGTCAAGGGAAGGTACTGCCTCAAGAAGTCCAGGTTCCAGGCGGCCACGCGGTTACTACTGAGAGGGAAGACCGTCGTATTCGGCGTATGGCTGTGGCTAATCGTACTGCGTCTGTAGCTGAAATTCGAGCTGCATTTGGCACCACAGTGACACAACGAACTGTTACAAATCGATTACTTCAAGGACAACTCCGAGCCAGACGCCCTGTACAGTGCATTCCACTGACTCCAAACCACTGCCGTTTGCGACGTGAGTGGTGCCAAGCTAGAGCTCATTGGAGGAAGGAGTGGAGATTTCTTGTGTTTTCTGCCTTGGTCGCAGTGATAGCCGATTGTTGGTTAGAAGGAGGACAGGTGAAAGCCTGCTAGTGACCTGTCTGCGGCCTAGACACACAGGGCCTACTCCTGGAGTTATGGTTTGGAGAGCAATTTCGTATGACAGCAGGAGCACCCTTGTGGTTATCCCACGCACCCTGACTGTAAATTTGTACGTCAATCTACTGATACAACCTGTTGTGCTGCCCTTCATGAGCAGCATTCAAGGGGGTGTTTTCCAGCAGGATAACGCTCGCCCTCATACCGCTGTTGTAACCCAACATGCTCTACAGAGTGTCGGCATGTTGCCCGGGCCTGCTAGATCACCAGATCTTTCTCCAATCTAATACGTATGGGACATCACTGGAAGACAACTCCAGCGTCATCCACAACCAGCATTAACCGTCCCTACATTGACCGCCCAAGTGCAAAAGGAATTAAACTCCATCCCACAAACTGATATCCGACACCTGTACGACACAATGCATGCACGTTTGCATGCTTGCATTCAAAATTCTGGCGGTTACACAGGTTACTAATGTACCAACATTTCACATTTGATATGGCTCTTCTCTCCAATGGCTCTAACTGTGATCTTGAAACTTAAATCAGTTAAATATGTTACCTAGACAAATGTATTCCTAAAATTTCATTACTGTACAATAATTTTTTCTTGGTTTTGGGATTTTTTTTCCATCAGCTCGTACCCGGCGAGTGGCTGGATAATTTTGGAAACATTGTTTGGAATTTGAAATAGTTATCTTGTTTAGTTAAGAATGATATTTATTTTCTTATCGGCAGGGAAAGCATTCAGTGAAATTGAAGGATATATAAAGGGGAAGCATAAATAGTATTTATTCTGTTTTTATCATTCTATTCTGCAAACAAATATTCATTTTTATGTATTATATTTCTGTATTCTTTTAGAATTGTAAAGCGTGTTGTTCTTTCAGAATGGTAATGAAAGAAACTTTTTATTGTGTCTTGTGATTTGTTTAATATTCGTTTAGAATTCTCGAGTTTAATGTTAAAAAACGTGATTAAAATATTTTATCTTATAACTGATTAAACATAGAAAATATACTTGTACCATAAAATCGTCAATATAGTTGAAAAGATAATTTTTTGAAAACTGAGATACTGCAAAATTATTTGTACTATAATATTTTTGGAAGTTACTGCAAAAGACACTGACACGTTATTAAATGTTTCGATAAAATTTCAAAACTGTTAAATTAGTTCCCCTAAAACTTCCCCTTGCACGCCCTCTAATAAAACTATTACCTGAGAGAAAGATTCCCATTACATTTACATACAGTAGCACCGAAACATTAACGTCCAGCTTGAATTTAATATCTTCACTAAATATGTTGTGTCTCCTTGGAGAGTTATTTGATGCCTAATATATAAGTTATTTGGTGTTTAATCAATGGTTAATATATGCTGTAAATAAATCTGAAAATATTTTTATATCTTAGATAATTTTACTATGCCTATGACCATCCCGTAACTGCAAGTAATAAGTAGTCGAAATTTCATCGGAATTGATGAACGGTACGGTAGTGCATAAAATACATACAGACAAATATTCATTTTTATTTAAAAAGATAAAAAATTGAAGAGAGTAACATTTGATGAAGACGACTGGATATTGGTAGAAGAAAAGTAATACTATTTCATGTAGTTGTTTCTTATGATACCTGTCATCGACGAGCCCGTTCTTACGAAGATAAGGTGCATCTCTGGTTTTATTAGCGCATACTACAGGGCTTATCACACGGCGAAATATCGCGTCACTTTCCGTCATCGTGACGTCACTTCAAAGTTTCAAATGATTGGTTGAATTTTGCTTGCGTACAATATTTTCATCACTATCGTCGGCATTTCCTATCTTGTTAGAAAAAATTGTAGATTATGAAAAACTTTCTTGACAGGTTCTGAGGGTAGAAATGGATAATAGCTGACGGAAAGTGCAGACGATATTTCGCCGTGTGATTAGGCCTTAAGACCAACAGCACTACCTTGCCACTCTCTGCATCCCTCTTTTGCTTTCACAACCCCTTTTTACAAGAGGGCACATTCACACAACTCACAGATAGAAAAGAAGAACAACCATGTCAGAACCGGAATTCGAAACCCGGATGTCCAGATCATGGGGTAGATGCGCTACCCCTACGACAGGATACCAGCACATCTTGTTCATTATAGCAGATACTTTTTTTCTCACTGGCTGAAAAAAACCCGATTTATTTTGATCCCTTCCTTATCTTTGATATAGAAAAGTACATTCACATTAGAACACGTAGAAATGTTGTCAAAAAATAGATTCCCTTTTTGTTTCATTCTAGATGTGAGAAACCATACTACCTCCAGGTCACTAACTAATGAAAAGCATCGATAACATTGAATTTAGACAATTTTTATGTCCCTCATTTAAGTTAATATTTTAAAATAAAAGACTTTTTTTACTTAAAAATAGCGAACTGCTCAAAAGTATCTTTTCATCCTTATTTTAGAATCACTCGTAGAGATAAATCCATCAATGCCAAGTATGAAAAGGAAAGTATACTTCAAAAGATGCTCCAAACGACGTGATGGGATATTTCTTCGAATCCAACAGGAAAATTTTATATCTCAAAGATATCCGAAAGGATTTCAAATGCCATCTATAAATAAATTCTGCTTCCAACAGTTACATCAAGAATTCAGAGTAGACGCTTCAGACTGATTTCTATAGTTCACATGATTCGGATTTTTTAAAATATAAGATATTAGCTGGTACCCGGAGCGTTGCTGCCGCCGAAAAGCAATATTAAGTGCAATGAAACAATAATTTGGCAATGTTTTATCAGAATAGGATGAACGGTTCGACACTATATAAAATACGAACAAACAAATATTCATTTTTATGTATTACATTTGTGTATTCTTTTAGAATTGTAATGCTTGGTGTTCTTTTGGAATGGTGATAAAAGAAACTATTTATAAAATCTCGTGATTCGTTTAATATTCGTTCGGAATTCTCATGTTTACTTTAAGAAAGAATGATTAAAATATTACTTAAAGAATGTGTAAAACAAGTTGTACAAAAAAACCTTTTTTACTCAATTCCTACTTAGGTCAACAAAGAAAATTTTTATTTTAGTTAGTTTTTATTAAATAATTATCAAAAATTAAATATTAAAAAAATGATTGATTGTTGTAAGAACACATTCACATGAAAAATAGTGAAATCCTTGTATTTTACAAACTAAGTTACTGCCTGTTGTTTTCAACTTTCCTCAGAAACTACTAAAATTCTATTTAAAGTGCAATACATTAATTAAGTTTAATTAATTAATTTGTATTTCAAAGAAAAAACTGCATTAAAAAGTGTCATTCTCTACAAGTTTAAAAAAAGGTTCTGAACTCGAGTGGAAGAATAAAAAGTATTTTATGAACGATTGACAATTCGAACAAGATATATAAATAAATATGTGTATATAGGGGAAGTGTGAACTAATGGTAGGAATTGAATAAATAATTTATTAATTTTTACATTCAGTAGTATAAAAAAAGTATTTAGTCATAGAAAAACACTTTAAAACTTAATTTAAGAATTCAGATCACAGAATAAAAATCAATCTGTTTTAAAAATTTAAATTTATAGAGATGAAAACTTTATGAATAATGGATGCATTTTAAAGGGATTACCCAAAGATTATGCAGATATAAATTGAATCTCTGATGCTTACAAAATGACATCAGAATTCATTGATATTAGCCGAACCTGTGTTTAAAAATAAGCAGCCAACTGCAGAATAATTATTTAAATATAAAACAAATTGTATTTAATGCATATAAGGCAATTAATGTATTGTATTGTATATGCATGCAATTGTATTCAAATATGAATCAAATTTTCAGAACTGATTTCATTTCTTTCAAGACATGCGATGGAAAATATATCAATAAATGTGTAAAATTTTAAAAATATGCATCCAGGTTTTTGCATTGATGACGTTATTATTTCTTGCAAATCCACTCTCCATTCATATTTTCATCTCTGTCATAAATTTGATGTATAAAATTAACCGCCAAATCCTGAAATTTTGGGTTATTTCATCCAGTATCATATCGTCTATCTCTTATTTCTCATATCTAATTTTGCAAAACAAAAATTTATTAAGTAGTTTTCTTTTAATCATCGATCTTGGCTTGGTATTGTTCAAAAATTTTTTAGAAGGGAAAAAAGATTCAATTATTAACACCAGATATAATTAAAACTAATTACTAAGAACTTCCTCATCATATGGTTACCTCATATCTCATTTTTTACCATACCATCTTTAGAATTTTCAAACTATTATTTTATTAAACAACCTGTAACTTCAGAAAACCTTCTAATTAGCGGTGGAATCTCATGTCTCTTATTAGCAACTTGTTTCATCATTTTTAATTAATTAATAAAGCTTTTTTCTTTATTCATAGTAAATATTTACTCTAAGTTACATGATTAGTGAGGCCTCTCATTTATTTCAAACACTGTGGTTTTCGCATCCGACCGAAATTTCTACTTCAGTATAGTGTTGAAATTAATTAATTTTTTAGACAGAAACGTTGTCCACTTATTATCAATTTGTTAATTAACCCAATCATCGTTAAAAAAAGGGGGGGTATATAAAAAACTTGAAAAAAAGCCACTGCTTATTTTTTCATGGAATTAATAACTTTATTCTGTAATGTATTGCCCATTTTAATCAATGACTTTTTGCCATCTTTCAGGCAGCATCATAATCCCACGTTCATAAAACTTCTGGTTTTTATTAGCAAAAAACTAAATCAGGTACGATTTGACATCATCATCGTTATTGAAATTTTTGCCATTTAAGGAGTTTTGTAAAGATCGAAACAAAAAGATATCAGATTGTGCAAGGCCAGGACTATATGGTGGATGTGGCAAAACATCCCAACCAAGCTCCAATAATTTTTTTCGATTGACCAAAGATGTGTATGGCCTTGCATTGTCATGATGGAATACACCTTTTCGATTTGTCAATTCGGGCCTCTTTTCTTCAACTGCATTGTTTAATTTCGTTAGTTGCTCAATGTAGATATCAGAATCAATCGTTCGGTTGGGTGGTAAGAGTTCAAAGTAGACAATTCCTTTGTAATCCCACCAAACTGATAATAAAACCTTCTTTTTATGATTATCAGCTTTTGATGTTGTTTGAATTGGTTCACCTGGCCTGCTCCACGATCTTTTCCGCTTAATATTGTTGTAAACAACCCAACCCACTCGTCAGTTGTCAGTCATTTTAAAAACGGATCATTTTCATTACGTTTCTCTGGCAAATCACAGCTGTTAATGCGTTGCGTTAAATGCGTTTCTTTCAGTTCGTGAGGAACCCATGTATCGAGTTTTTGAACATAGCCAAGTTGTTTTAAGTGATTTTCAATGCATGTATGGGATACAAGAAGCTTCTCTACCATGTCACGTGTTGTACTGTAACGATCCGAATCGATTATTGCTTTGATTAGGGTGTCATCAACTTCAACTGGACAACCAGAGCGTTTTTCATCTTTGAGTGAAAAATCACCGGAATGAAATTTGGCAAACCAATTTTGACACTGCCGTTCTTTTAAGGCTCCGTCACCATAAACAGCACATACCTTTTTTTGAGCTTGCGATGCGTTTTTCCCTTTGTGGAAATAAAAAAGCAAAATATGACGAAAATTTTCCTTTTGATTTTCCATTTTTCAATGAGTGCCAAACGAAAACTACGCAACTGATCAAAAAATATTTTTTACTGATTTACAGCTGAATTACCAATTATCAAATAAAAAAAATGTCTTTTACATTTGTACTACGTCTGCAAACCTAAAAATTCAACTGAAGCCATCTATTAGTGAAATCTGCAATTACTTTGTTGCCAACCCAATAATAAACAATCTGCTCAATAAAATAATTTAAAAAGTGCAGAATTTGAAAGTTTCTTGATATCTATATATCGAAATTTAGAGCGAGAATAGAAATTTTCTTAGTCTGAAAACAGGTCTTACGTAAGTGGAGAATCGTTTAATAAATTCCTAATTATTAAGATATGCTTTGTATCTCTTTACAACCAAACAACCAAGAGAGAGAGATTATTATTAAATATAATAAATACTTACATAAACGATAACGAACTGCTTTAAAATTAGCACTTAAGAAATTAAGATTCACTGATTCCGTGGTTGGAATGTGAAATACTGTAATAAAACAGATAAGAAATGCCAATGATTGGAGAAAACTGATTCACTACAGACATATAGTGTGAAGAAATGTCGCTTATACACTTTATTCGATCGTTAAAGGACTGCATTTTTGCTTCCTGCATTAAAGGTATTATTGTTTTTCATTTTTATTTCTTGTAAATCGACACGAGCGGCTTGGTTTTTGTATTTTTTTTGTTTGCCGTGTTGCTTCATGAAGATATTGAACAAACATCTCATTTTCACAAATCGATGGAAAATACTTATGCATTCAATATCCTTTCGCGGCCTAATAAAAGTTAATTTCCCGCCCATAGTTTTTACGAAATAATGAAAAGGAAAATTATTTATGTTTGTATATTGCCGTTATTTGATCTATTCTTGATGTAAATACGCTTTTATTAAGATAGATTTGCTAAATTAAAAAAAATATATATCATGTATATAGGTTAGAACAAGAATAACTAAGGTTATTTTTCGGAATTAAGAATAAAAAGCTATATGTGAGTAAAAAAAATTTATTTTGAAAAGGAAAAATATGTGAAAGCTGCATTCAGCATCATTGAAATGAATGTTTTTTGTGAGCAATAATAGAAAAAAGTATCCAATTGTTTGAAACTTTGTTCCAATTTTCCATTGAAACTCTTTAATCTAGTTTTAATGAAACCTTAAGAAAGCATTCTTTTTGAAAGAGATTTGCATTTTATTTCGATTTGGTACTATAAATAACAAGTTTCTACTTTATTTTGTACTGTTTCGGCATTTAAATTTATTCATTCTAAATTCATTAAACGCTGATAAATTTAAAAAGTATTTATTAGAAGCAATTCAGTATTTAATTAAATGCTTTTATTCTCGAAATATATATAAAAACATAACGTTTGCAAATTTTTAAGCGCATATTTAGTGATAATGACACCAAAAGTTTACATTTTGAAAATTTTTAAGTTCTATCTTTAATCAAATTCTAAAATTTCTTTTAAAAAAACGCCACTTAAAAAAAAGGTTTAATACGATTTGTTTCAACTTTTTTTGTATTATCATCATACCTCAGAGTTTCCAGGTGATTGCTTTATTACACAGGTGGGTATTAATGAGAAAAATGGGCAACTCAACGGCATTATTTCGGATTTATTTGCTTAACTTAGAATTGCTTCAAAGGAATAACTTAATGATTCATAAAGTTCCATAAATCTTCCATGTGTAATAAAATGATCATGACAAATGTTTTTTTCGGAGATGAAACTCCGCTTATTCTGATTTTTATTTACTATTTTCTTTAATAGTAAAATATATCGTAAAAAGAATTAAAATAATTTTAACTATAAATAAAAATGAGGAATTTTTGCTATTGGAAATTATATTCTATGAATTTTATTCATTTGTTTTTAAACTAACTTTCACTTTTTAGATTTCCCAACAAGGCTGAAATAAAAGTATTTTGGAAGTGAATTTATTAAACTGTATGTCCTAACATTTTTATACACACGGGCATTGTCACTTCAAACATCAAAGATTCAGTTGAGTGGGATTTCGTTTGCAACATTATGTTTGAATTAAGGTTAAGTTTTGGGCAAAATCACCTAATAATATTTCAAAAACATTTTCAGCTTTTCTTTCAACATGAAACCAGCTGCAGTGGTCTCTCCAAAATTTTCTCGTTTATTCTCTTCTAAACTTGGCTTGCCATAGAACATCTTACATGGCGTCGGCGTACAGCCGTTAAAAAACATTGATCTTTGGCGCAAATTTAGCTTTTGTACCGAATTTCGTATTGCATTTGGCATGTTATTTCTCAATTTATCCCTACTATGAGGTTAATAGTATTCGAAAATCGAATTTGTTTCTCATACGTGTTTATTCAAATCCCGATTGGAAAAAAATTTGATCTAGAACAATTTTATTCACAAAATTCCCTACGTTGCTTTGAATATTTAATTTGCATTGTTCTTACGCATTCACCAAATACGTCAAACAATGTTCAAATAATATAATACAGTTGAATATGTCTTAAAAGACAACATTCCAATAAAAGGAAAGAAATCAATATTTGGCTATTATTCAAGGCCAAATGTACAAGCACTGAATCAATTATCCTTTCAACATCGACTAAAGCTTCCTTTGTAATCCATTTATAGCATAAAATAAAACAAATGCTGAGGAGAATAGATACTTTCGACCAACAAACTTAATTACTGCGTGAGGAGTGTTGAAGTAGGACACTTATCATTGGACCACAACGATTAAGGGCGTGACCGTGCCTTACAACTCGTGCTATGTGAGGAAGTT
>JAPMOQ010055423.1:1522714-1538677 GCA_026543055.1 Argiope trifasciata | reverse complement strand
GGCATATTTACACGCAGTAAGATTTATATGTTGCAGCTTCAGTAGCTCTCAATCAAAATTCCTAGTCTTTAGTTCCAACACAAAGACACACGTTAATTGATTTTTGTTATATATAGAGACGGATTTCCAACTACTAGGATGCCCATTTTGTATTATGTAGAATTTATATATATTACTTTATTAAAAATACATTTTATATTTAAGTAATAATAGTATTAAGAGAGCAATCAGACTACAAATAAACTTACGTTTTTACAATCAGTTTTTAAAAGAACTTCTTGATGAGTATTATATGTCATAAAAGTGAATTTTTAATTATTGACATTTTAATATGTCTGACAATTTTCTTCGGGAATGAGCTCTTCTTTCTTCTTATTCAAATTAAACACTGGATTGTGGTCATATAAATTACATGCCTTAATATTCCCCTGTACTTTACAGCTGAAAGAAATATTTTTTAAAACCCAAAGCACTGATTACAGGTAACAGTATCTAGTTGCTATAATTTTCATAGAAAAAAAAATGTCTGCCAAATATTTGATCCTTGTCAAAATTGTAAAATGATTTGAATTTTCCACCATTAAAATCAACATTTTAAATTCCACAACTCTTTTTAATCTCTTTTAATATATTTCAGAGAATCAACAAATTTAATTTGAATCAAACGTATGTTTTTAAACAATAAATGTATAAGAAAGAATACAGGATATTATATATTTATATAGTAAGCAAGGACTTCCCAAAGCTTTTTCTTAGTATACATTTCTCTCATTGCTTTTGCAAAATGTATTTGAAACAAACCTTCGTGAGATAAAAAATGCTTGGTGAACATTTACAGCATTTTTAAAAGCAAACATTTTCTACTAGTTTAACCACCGAAATTATGATTCACAGTATTTTTGTGTTTTGATTCTAAAAAGCTTTTTCTGGCTTTATTGATACTGATAGAATAAGTAGAATTTTTAAAGTAATCAAATAGAAGTTAATGATTATCAAAACTCTTTGGGTCTCATTCCATTTGTCCATCCAGAAAAGAGAAAGGGATTTTTTATAAATATTTATTTCAACTAATGCTTTGAACATTTCTTCTAAATTCAATTCATTTCATCTTAATTCTTTCATTTTCTGTGATAAATATCGTTGATAATATTAATATATACTTGGAGCTTTTTGGAAAGTACTGACATTTAATCCATAAATTCTATGTGGCTTTCATTGAAGTGAAGTCTTTACTTTATTTGAGCGAATATGATGCTTACTTGTGGTTAGTATGGCATGAATTTTCAGGAGAATATAATTTAGTTCGGCTGCCTAGAAGCTACTTTATGGAGCATTAACACAATTGCATATAAAATTTCAGACATTAAGTAAAGTTTTCATATACTTGGCACAGTGAATAGGCAAATATGGCCGAAAATAATTTATTTGCACAATTTTAACAAACATTGGGTGGTGGTGGTGGGTGGGTCTAAGGCCACTTGGTCGTACCAAGCACGAATAAGCGGAGCTCATTCGAATTACGGCAGAGGTGTGCGCCTTTCGTTGTCAACAAGCACCGTTCAGGTGAAAGTGCGACTTTGCTGGAACTCACCCTACACAGCACTTTTTAGGGGGTGGTCGAGCTCATTCAAACAATTATTCATCCATCCGCAAGTCAGAATTTAGATCCAAATCGGAGACAGACTCATCCCTGATTTAGTACCCGCAGAGGTATAATTTGTTATGGGAATTTGGAGTCACAGTCAAGAACATATTTAACGTGCCCTAACTGCCATGAGCCAAAACGGCGGTCTTTGGCAGAGATGAGGACAGAACCCACGAACTTTCTGTTACGAGACTGACGCTCTACCAACCAGGCTAGAGCGGCCTTAACAAACCTTAAAGATGCGAAACGAACAGCACTACACATAACACTTAAAAGATCTAACATAATTCTCCTTCAATACGCAGCTAGCTTTGCGCATTAGCTAACTTAACTTGCGCATTAACCTAACGCAGTTAACAAGATTTCTTTCTAAAATTCCCTAAGGGATTATCACAAGACTGCTATTCAGCATATTACAGTAGGGAGGTAGATGAATCTCACTCATTTAATCATGCATTTTATTATTTTTTTTAACTTTTCAGACAAATCAAATCTTGTCGGAATAAGTTTAATAATATCAAAAAATATTTATTGAGAACTGTAAAAACACTGAGATGATTAGACTTCATCAGTAATCTTGCTACTGCTTGTATATAAAGATAACAAATTCCGTGATTTTTCAGCATAAAATCATCTCACCAGTAACTGTCTCACTCAGAGCACCTCAGATTTGAAGGTGATACGTTTCTAGTATGGTGGTTGGTTCTCATTGCTATGTCGGTGATTAACAAATAATGTTTTAAAATACGAGATTTATAGTGCAAGTAAAAATATTTTGAATAAATGGAAATTCAAATAGTACATTAAAACACGTCGCAAGTAGACCAAAAATTCAAATAGTTGGCGACATTTTTCATGAACACTTCGATTTATTTTTAAAAATTGTTATTCAGGTTTCTTTTTGAAAACGAATAATATATTTTTTAAAAGAAACAACAAGATAAATTTATGCTTTTTTTATTTCTGAAAATGAAAAGGAACAAGCATAAATTAAATTTTTAAATTCCTTGTTTTTTGGGATATCGATTTTGCTTCTTCAAGAAAATAGAATCTTCGATTTATTTTTAACATTTATTCAGAGAATGTTACGAATTCCGCAACAGATTAATTTCTTCGTTTGTATTTTTAACCAATAAGCACTTTAAAATGTGAAAATAATTTAACCCCTTCCAGTAAAATGACGAGCATTGCTCGTCATTGTTTTTTCATGCCATATAGCACAATGACGTGCTATACTCGTCATGCGACATAAGTTACTGTTGAATATGATAATAAATTCCATTTAAAATTTACAGCGCACTATATTTGGCAGCATTTTTGTCACATGTTGATATCATAGATCTCTATAGTATTATTTGACGTTAGATTGTCTAGGTACAAGTTACGACGAAATTGCTGTAAGTTAGTGGATTTCATTCTTAAAAGCATTTAGTGTTAACATATTTCTTTCTAAAAAAACACATGCTGTGAAATAAACACCGTAACTAATAAGAATTGTGCACATCATGAAGATCAAGATTATTGGAATGATTCAGAAAGAAACATCTGAAAATCTGGAGAAGTACACATACATATACCTGATACTGATAATGATATGCATAATAGTGAAATATTACCGAGAAATCATAAACATTTTGAGAGATTAATACGTGATTGCGATAAACGCTATGAAATCGTATACGCATAATCAGAATGGATTTGATAATGTACTTGAGATAAAAATAATTTACGAGAGTAAAGGATAGAAATTGGCTTAAAAGTTAAAACTATTGGCTAATCCGAAATTATTAGAGGTTTTTAATATGAACTTAAGAATTACAACCATATCCATGTCCATAGCATAATTTTAATTAACAATATATAA
Organism: Argiope trifasciata; assembly: GCA_026543055.1. NCBI lineage: Eukaryota > Metazoa > Arthropoda > Arachnida > Araneae > Araneidae > Argiope > Argiope trifasciata. Next base: position 1,535,168 of record JAPMOQ010055423.1, on the reverse strand, counting down.
GGATTATGAAAAAAAACTTACTTAAGTTTTCTTGCATAAAAAATAAATGTAAATTTTGCGCACAATTTTTTATTATTAAATCTAACTGGAAAGGGTTAAACTGTAAAAATTTTACATTTTTTAAAATTGTTGTTATAAATATTTATTTAAAAATTGAATTATATTGAGATATTCATAAATCATATTTGAATAAAATATATATAAGATGTAAATTTTTTCTCCAAATGTTCATTTAAAGTTTGTGGTGTTTTATTGCATTTTTTCCCTCTTCGATTAATCTGCACTTTATTTATTTGTCGCATTCGAGATTTTGCACATTCGTTATGTCGAAGTATTAAAAAAGAATTAGCGATCTTTTTTTCTAATGTTTTTTAATTTATTTACTTATCGCTGCACAGCTCTATGCATGTGCATTTTAAAAATGTGCTGTTAGTAGAAATTATTGAAATCCTAAAAAATAAATATTTTATTAAATGATTTATAATTTTAAAAGTTAGGTGATACTTAAATTAAACTATTTCTCATGTTTAAAGCATGAAAACAAAAGTTTTTAAATTTGAAAACACTTTATGACATTATGTTTAGAGTGCATTGACAGGATATTTTATAGCCAGGCTATAACTAATTTACATTCCACGTATTTCAATTCTTTTTATACATTTCAATTTCTAATTCTCCTTTTTCTTACATTTTCTTTAAAATAATTTCGCACTTTCTTCTCTATTTTTATGATTTGATTCTGTATTTTAATTTGAATTCTATATTTTACAGAAGTAATTTACAGCTAACAATTAGATATGAACATTCATATAGTATTAATAATTTAGTAAAAGTATGTAAAATAATTAATTTTCAAATACTTAACTATTTCAAGATTCAAAATTAATATTTTTGATAAAATAATTATTATTAACAGACGAAGCCTATCAAATGATTTAATAACACTATCCATCTTCATAGGATTTAATTCAAATTATCGAGGCTTCTCAGATAATTAGTGTCGACTTACAATGCAATAAATTTAAAATTAAATTTACTTGCCTGTGATTTAGTCATTATTAAATATCTTCAGACGAGCGCATCTCAGAGATTAAGATTATTTAATGGAACGATTCATCATTGCATGATTTAATTATCTTCCCTGAAGTTATTCTAAGATGCATTTACTTATTAATATATTAAAGCATGATACCACTTCGCCTTTATTAAAGAGAATTTAGCACTAATAGTTTTCGAAAGGATTTTCTGCAGAAAAAGATAATTCCATTTTTTATTGAGTTATCTGCATTTTTTTGAAATTAAAGATAACCGATAAAATTTAATGGCAATTCAACACAAAAGAGTCAGAATGCTAATTTTTTAAAACTGAATTTGCTTAAGAAAGAGATGCACTTTTTAAAAAATTCCATCGCTAAATAAAAATCCTACAATAAAACACGTATATACATTTTCTTAAAAATCGATGTATCAATGAAAATATTTTACTTTCTTTAATTTTTAAATTATTTTTTTTTCTGACCTGAAGGAGAATTTATTCGCTTTTATGACAAGTTTTTGTATGATTTGTTCTGATGCGTTCTCACATTCCAGAATTTTTGGAGCTTGAAGGGTCTTGAGAAAGTTTTTCTAGCTGATTTTGAATAAAAAAAACGGTATATATCGAAGGCTTTGAGAATTTAATATTGCATTATTGAAAGTGGTTTTAAAAATTAAAAAGGGATTTTCTTGCTGTTATTTCAATACCACAATAAAAGCTCAGCGTCGTTCTTCCACAAAAAACATTTAGATACAGATGCTTTTCTCTTATGTAGAACCCTAAGTGCTTGAGAAATTCGGTCTGTCTAAATTTTTCTTTCAGTTCACTATGATAAAGTTATACAAAATAAACTTTAAAAGGTTTAATGGAAAATGTATTTATTGCAAAATTTATTATGGTGTAACGAAAAAACGAACTTATGATTTTTAATTCGGAACCGAGCGGAAAACTTAGCTATTGGTGTAGGTAAAATAAATTATAAATACGAGCAATATTAGAGTACGTCTTGAAGTGCCAAAAAGTATTGAAGTTTCTTAAAAATGAACTTTTTACTACATTTTAAAATTTTGTACAAAATAATCAAATTTTGATTTTTAATTTATTTTTAATTTGTAATAGTGTGAAAAAGTCGTGTTTTGATATAGATCAGATAAATAAAAATTATAACTTTAGTTCGGAAAATAGAACAAATATGGCCTTACACTTCTATTCCCGTTATTTCTTGCAAAATAATTTTACAAATGATGAAAGCTTATCATGCTAAATACAAAAATTTATTCAGGTGTAAAAACAGAAAAGGTTCAAATAAGTTTGATTTCAATCTCAGAAAAATTGGAGATGAATTCGATATTGCTACCTGAAAATATATAAATTTTAATATTTGCACTTGCATAAGAGAAAACATGGTGAAGAATGATTCCTTAAAGCCATAAAGTCCAGGGGAAAAGCCTCACTTGGTTTTAGTTTCAAGAGATTAAACAACCAAACATATCGTCAATTTGTTCAAAAAAGTCGCGATTGTTTTTGATTGAAGATACTTTCTGAATGATTTTGGAAAAGATAATGTGTTCCATTTTGGCAGATAAATATTTTATAAAATTACTTCTGATATATGAAATCAAATCTGAAATGTGCCGGTAATTTTCCAAGTTTATGTATGTCAGTCAGTATTTAAAATTAATTTTTAATAAGAAAATAATACAATATGTTTTTGAATACAAAACTGAAATAAAATACGTAAAAAATAGAGTTGAAAAACATGAATTCATAACAATTCGAATGAAAGAGTTGAAATTAATACATTTGAGAGTTACTAGTCCAATATAGAATAAAATGTGACAAGCGTTTCATTTTGCATGCTTGACTTTCAACTTTTCTACACTTAATATAGTTTTGAGTATGTATTATACATGGAACTGCAATAATTATTTCCCTTCTTTGAACTAACGCTATTATACATTGAAACTTTTGTCTGCATGATAGAATGGGATTGCAAATTAAATAGCATTCGATTTGTATATATTTCCAACGGCTGCTCGGGTGCCGCTAATATGAACAAGAATTTCAAATAGAGTAATATGTTTCGCATTAATTAATACAGATTTAAAAAAATTTTCTCCTTCTTCTAAAAAAATAAATTTGGGCGGAATACAGTAGTCCATTATGAATCGCAATGAGGCTACACAATCTATCCATATTTAAATAAAAATGAATGTTTGTTTGTCATGCCTTATCGCTCATCCGATTCCAATAAAACTTTAAAACAAGATATTGATTGCACTTATGCGAAGGTTATTGGCATAATAGAATAATCTCAGGTATAAAAAATATTTTCAGGTATATTTACCGCATCTATTAACCATGGATTAAGCACCAAATAAATCGCCAAGGAGACACAGCAGACTCAGTAAAGATGCTAAATTCAAGTTAGAAGTTAATATTTCGGAGGTATTGTACGTAAATGCAATGTAAATCTTTCTCTGAGGTAACAGTTTTATTTGCGAATGTGAGAGAAAATTTTAAGGAAACCAATCCTATAAGTTTGAAATTTTAACTAAACATTTATAAAAAGTATGCGTTTTTTTATATATTTTTTTCATAACTTCCAAAAATATTTTAGCACAAATAATTTTCCACCTTCTTAGTTTACAAAACATTACCTTTTCAACTACATTAACAATTTTATGGTATAAATATTTCTACTTTTAATCAATTTTAAAATAAAATAGTATAATCACATTTTCTAATATTAAACTTGAGGATACAGAACGAATATTAAACGAATCACGAGATACAATACATAGTTTCTTTCATTACCATTTTGAAAGAATATATAAATCTAATATGTAAAATTGAATATTTGTTTGTAGAATAGAATAATAAAAATAAAATAAATATTATTTATGCTTCTCCTTTATATCTCGTTCAATTTCAATGAATGTATTCACTGTCGATAAGAAAATAAATATTATTCCTACCATTCTTAATTAAACAAGATAACTTTATCACATTAAAAACAATGTTTTAAAGATTATTTCTTCTGCAGCAGCAATGTGGTGGGTACCAACTAGAACTTTATAGAAATCGGGAAATGGTTTATATCCTCCAAATGAATTCACTTTCGACCCAAGGCAGTGCATCGATAAACTATGTTTCTGCTAATAATGCCAATCGACGGATTGCAAGCATCTCTTTTACTTCTGAGAGAATTGCCTACTGACACGTAGATTGGGACTAGGACAGTTTCCTACTGACGCATAGATTGGGATTAGGACAATTGGCTGCTCACTACTAGAACATAGTTGGCGATTTCATGACGAAATCCCCTTGTCATATGGCTTCTCACTGTAAAGGGGCTCACTAACCACAGATAATTTGACATATTATTTTTAATTTTTAGAAACTTTTCGGCTATTTATAATAGCCAGTCTCAAAAATACTTTTAAAGCGCAATGATCAACATGACGATGGTTTTGTAATTTCTTTCAAAATAGACTTTTAAAGCGCAATGATCAACATGACGATGGTTTTGTAATTTCTTTCAAAATAGTTTTTATATAATAACTTTTTTTTCTGAATTTCTGGTATATTACTTAAGTACAAGATCATGCTCTTTATAGATTTCATAAGCATGTATTTGTCAAAAATAAGGAATCTTATCAAAGTGCTTTTATATCATTGCGCTAAAAAGTACACATGTTTATTTATATACTTTTATTTTCTTTCTTCTGGTTTTTGGTCGAATGCTCCTTTTATGAATTACATAAAAACATCCCATCAAATCGCCATAATTCTATCGTTAGATGTTGCAATGCACATTATTCAAAAGCAAGCTTACAAAAAAAACAGAATTGCGCATTAAAATTTTTATTTCAATAGCATTTCTCAAATAAAGAAAAAAATATTACACTTTATGAGAATACTTTAAAATCTGGGAAGTAAATTCCTTGAATAATTACATTTTTATGACTTTAGTTACATATTTTACTGAGGAATGAAAAAATAATTTACAGATAAACGCAAGCAAAAAATACTAAGATGAAACAATGTCATGCTGAAAAAAGAAGGCATTTTATGAGCTTTAAATCTAACGTTAAATGCGAAAACTCACTGAAAAGTGGAGCATTACGTTTTTTTTTAAAGTAGTATATTAAACATTAAATTTTAAAAGAACAGTGCCTAAAAAGCCTTACAATTTTTTATTATTATTATTATTATTTAATTTTTGAAAGAGGTTATCATTTTTTGTTGTTGTTGTTAGGATTTATAAGAGAAAATAATCAAAAAGTTTAGTCATATTTTTAGATAAGAGAACAAGTTTAAGCGACAAAAACTGAATTTTTTTTCTCAAGCTAGTTATTAAAACCCCTAAAAATATCGTTTCTAGGTGAAGGTAGTTATAAATTTGTAGTTGTTTTGAGCTAGAGTAATCTTTTGATAAGATGCTTTTAAATATTTTTATTGAGAAATAAATTTGATAGCTTATTGAAAATACTAATTTAGTAACTTACACCAAATATATTAATTTAATCTAGCACTAATAAATTAAATTAACGTATTCACTTCGATAGAGTTTAGGAACTATAAAATTTAAATTTAAATTTTCTGTGAATTTTATATTGTACATCAGTTATAACACGAAGGTTAAGTTTTGAAGCATTGTAGTGTACTTTTTTAAGAAACAGAATCAATAAATTTGTCAATGCATTTTTTAATCTTTGTGACATTTAATATACATCTTTAAAATTTTAATTTTCATGTTATAATTAATTATTACTTAATAAAATAGAATTACAAGTAAGTGTAAAAAATAAAATTTTATTGATGGGGATATAAAATTAATCGAATTTGTATTTTATTTTTACGCATGTCGCAGTGGGTGATATTTTTAATTCCAGAATTTTGAAAATTTGTATTGGATTTGTGAAGTTCCATAGTAGCATGTATTTAAAGTGTTGCTGTATTTCATTCACTGTGCAGTACGAATAAATTTTTTTTCATGTTTGGTCGAAAAATAATATTCTATCTTTCTAGAAACAGAAATATTTAATTATTTGATAATAGTAATATAAGAATTGCAAACTTGAATTGAAATCAAAGAATATAGATTATCCATTCCTCGTATAATTCCTTCATTACCACTATTAAAATATCAGTTTTATTTTTCCTTGTAAAATATAGTGATTTATATTTACTGATGTGCATTCAAAAATGAAAGGATATTTGTAGATTATAAACTTAAACGAAAATGAAGGAATATTCATTTCGTTATAAAACGTTAATTTCCACTATTAGATTATCTCTATAACTTTTTATTTTTTAAAAATATGGATTTATATGAGCGGCTGTCTCTTTAGTAATGAAGGAATATTTTATATCTTACAAATATCAAATATCAATATATTTGGATTGATATTTGATTATTTGTAATTGTAATATACAAAATACAACTATATATCATTTTTTTCACAAATTAGAGACCCTCGAATCGGTAAGTGAGGATTTTTTAATATTAATTATAACAAAATGAGTTTTAGGAAATTGCAAAGAAGTCGAAACATGTATGGTGATAAGTTTATTAACCAGATAACAGCTTCCTGACTCGAGTGTATACGTTTGGCTAGCGGTTATGTTGTAAGGCTACTGATCCAATCGTGCCGAGTTGCACCCAATATAATGCAGCAGCCCTAAAGGAATAACAATAATATTTCATTTGCATATATGTCATTCAACTAATGGAAAATATTTTTGATATTCATAAATAGTCTTTCTAACAGAAATGAAGAACAAGAGTTCGATTTTTTTTCAATTTTTAAAAGTATCGTAAAATATAAAAATACTACAATGGATTTAATCCGTTTCCATTGTTTCATCCGTTCTTCTTTAAGTGACCGAAAAAGAAACATTGCGTTTTTTTCTGAACTTGCAGCAGGCATTACAAAAATAAGAAACAGCACCAAAAACGGTGATTTGCAATTATAAAAACGATTCCCAAAACAGTTATGTATTGTATCAGTTATGTATCTGATATGCTGCCAAACAACTTCACTTACAAAAGATCAAGTGCACTATAAGTTTACTATTCTAAGACTTCCATATTACAGATGAACTGTGTTCTTAAAATAGCATGATTTCGTAATAATTCAATGTCTGATATCAACCACAATTTGATGTTTAAAATTACGTTGTTGACAGAAATATGTGCATGAAATTATGCATAAAATAATTAAGAGAAGTAAAATATACCAAATACTTTTTGCGCAATATTCAGGACGCCAAAGACACTGAAATTGCGAATGAAAAATAGTATTAAAATGAATTAGTATTGTGGAGTCAGATATTTAACCTTCCGCTCTTGAGCAGCGCATCTGGTGGAGTAATTGAAAGTTGCAATCAATTGAAGGGTCATGAAATATGCACAAAATATTAGGACCTGCTGCTTAAATGATGAAATATTAAGGCGTATTTTTAAAATACGAACTTTTACGTTGGATGCGAACTTGATCATTGTAGTCTCATCCAGCAAATTTGCCATCTTCTGTTTGAACATCAATCATTAAAGTAACTATATTGTCATTCATTAAATTCTAAAATATCGAATAACTCGAACTTGCTATTGCTAAGCTACCTCCCCCCACACAGACACTCACAAACAATATTCAACTGCAAATATATTTTTGTATTCAATTAATGACTGATTAATATTTCATTATTTAATCAACTTATTTTACGTTATTTAATCAACTTAATTTACTTCACTTATATTAAGCTATTTAATTAATTTAATTTACTTTACTTATTTTACGCTATTTAATCAACTTAATTTACTTTACTTACTTTACGTTATTTAATCAACTTACTCTTACTTAATCTCAAATTCTGAATAAATATCTGCAAATATATTCCATAATTAAATGTCCACACGTAAAATAAAATTTATTTTATTTATGGGTTATTGCCATGAAATTTATTTCAGTCTCAAATTATTTCAAATTGTGAATAAAGATCTTCAGTTCTCAATAAGTATAATTTATTCCCTTCACAAATCAGATCGTTTTACCTCATGAAATATATTCCTTGAACTAACTCGGAAACTTTCCTTAATTGGCCCAATAATCCCAACAAGGGGAAAGATGAATCAATTTTACACACTCTTCCTATCCGACGTTTACGATATCAAACAACAAAATAATACATTTCTGGCTGATAAAGCAATACCACATCTTGTTCCCATTCCATCACAAACTTTAGGCGTCTGAGTTATTGCCCATAGCTCACGAGAGCCGGCAGTAAATTTTGTGACATAAAATGTTCTGATAAGAAAAGATTTCTCCGTTGGGATAGGAGGGGGATGGCAAAAGGCATTGAGCCTTGCTGCCACATTTGATAAATCATGGTGAAAAATGATTCCTTAAAGCCATAAAGTCCAGGGGAAAAGTCTCAGTTGGTTTCAGCTTCAAGAGATTAAATTACCAGAAGTACCGGCAACTTGATCTAAAACTTAGCGATCGTTTGTGATCGAAATTTTTTTTCTCCCAGGAATAGTACTGGAGATTATGATTAGCGCTTTTTCGAAAAATAAACTGTTATACTTTTATATATATTTTATAAAAAAATTATTGAAACAAACGGAATTAGTCCTTGAAAGAAAAGGCAGAAATTTTGAAATGTGATGCAGAAATTTCAAAGCCTGTGCGACTGTACATTTACATAATAAATGACTAGCAGGATTTTTTAAAACTTTAATTAAAATTGCGCTAACATTCAGAATTTTTCTCCGGTAACTTCCAAAAATATTACAGTTGAAAAGTTTTTTTAAATCCTTTTAAAAATGACTTTTTTTAATTGATATAAATGTTTAATGGTATAAATTCAGTTTTTATTTTTAATGAATTTTTAAAAATATATGTAATCTTATTATCCAACAATTAATTTCTTATAGAATGAAAGTAGATTTTAACTTGCAAGAGCACGTTATGAATGTACCATTGATTACCGTCATTTTGACGAAAACTGAATAATTAAATTAACTCTTATTGCAAATTAAACCGATAACAGTGTGATGTTCAGCACGAGTGTAAAAAGAAACATAATGTTATGGGACAAATATAAAATGTTATTTTCCACATGATTTCATAACAACTTATTGCGAGTCAGTGAGTTTTATAGTGCAATGAACAAATAATCGTAAGGCTTCTATAATAATATGAGTTACGTGACTTTCGAAGTTTAAGTATATCTGGCAGATAAATTAAAAAGAGAGCAAGGCACATAAGTGTTTAATTGAAAATTTTAGAGCTCATTACTCTTGGCGAACCAGCTGGTCGCCAAAGGCGACTGGTAATAAATGAATGAAACATAATATCCTAAATATAAAGCAATAAAATATAATATCTTGAATATAAAGCAATCAGATATCATATATTCAATAATGCAACAATAAAATGCTATGCCATCGATTTTAAAAATTTGTTTGAAATCACATGTCCAAAGTATTTGAAAGGCTTATACTTTATTTTGCATATTTCTTTTCTTATTTGGTTTGGAAATTGGCTATTCCATTACGTGTATATTTAATGTTTATATCATAAATGAGAAAGAAAATATATTTTAAGCATTTGCCTGAAATTTATGATTCAAAATAACTACATTCATTTAACAATCTTTGCATTTGGTTTTATTTTATGATGCTATGCATTACTATTTCTCACGGCACTAAATATAATGATAAGCGGTAAGAGATCATTTTTATTGTTGGAAATAGCATCGTAGAATACCTGTTAAAGACCCTTTCAAAATATTCTTAAAGATTTTAAATGTTCTGGAAAAAATGATCGATTCCCTTTAGATCGTTCAACAGTACTTAACTCAATGTTTTTCCAAGATTCTTAAAGAATAACAAGTTAAATTCTTCTTACCTTTTGCCTCCTTGTGTTGTTGAGGCAAATCCCCAATTTTAAAGGCTTACACTTAAAGTTTTCAGAAAAAACAATTGAAGTTTTTAACAGGAGCAATAAGAGTTACTAAAGAAGAATTTTAACGGACGAAAATTGCTTGACTAAGTCCCATTTGTTTGCTCTCAGGTTTTTTATTATTTTTATTTTACTAGAATATTCGAAAAAAGTGCGTTTATTTACTTCGTAAATTTTATATTTTTTGCTGTTCCTTGCTGAATTGGATGGAAAAAAATCCTTTTTTCCGAAGGCAAACATGTTTGCAAGGTAAGAGACAAATGTAAAACCTTTTACATCTAAAATACGTAAGGCTAGTTGCTTGCAATATAAATAAAAGAATATAACTTAGGCGATTTCTTTTATAATCATTTCATGGCCGTGGGAGCCTGGTTGGTAGAGCGTCAGTCTCGTAACCAAAAGGTAGCTAGTCCTGTTAACGTCTCGATCAAGGATCGCTGTGTTGGCTCATGGCAGTTGAAGCAAGTTAAATATGTCGTGACTCCAAAGTCCTCCAAGTTTCCATACCTCTCAGGATACTGAATCAGGGATGAGTTTTATTGGTGAAGCCTTGTTCTGTCAGTAAACATTCCGTGCTATCAAACTTGGCACTACATTGAATATCGTTTTCTTTCAGGGTCACGGTAGCCTGGTTGATAGAACGTCTTTCTCTTAACCGAAAGGTGACGAGTTCTGTCTTCTTCTCGGTCAAAGACCGCCGTGCTGGCTAATAGCAGCTGGGGCACATTAAATAGGTCGTGACTGCAAAGTCCACCAAGTTCCCATAACAAATGATACCTCTGGGGATACTAAATCAGGGATGAGTCGATCTCTGACTTGGATCGCAATTCTAATTTGCGGATGGATGAATGAGTTCGACCACCCATTGAAAAGGGGGTTGTGTCGTGTGTGTTCGAGCAAAGTCGTCCTTTCACCCTAACGGTGCTCGTTGGCAATGAAAGGCGCTCATTTCCGCCTTAAATTGAAAAAGCTACTCTTATTCGGTTTTGATATGACCAAATGGCATTAAACCGACCGACCGACAAACATTTCATTTTATTTTTACAATCTGCACACGGTTGTTGTTGTCTAATGCCACTTGGTCATGCCAAGCCCAAATGAGCAGAGCTCTTTCGATTGAAGACAGAAGTGTGCGCATTTCGTTGTTAACTAGCCACGTTAAGGTGAAAGTACGACTTTGCTCGAACACACGCGACACAACCTTTTTAGGTGGTGGTCGAACTCATTCATGCATCCGCAAGTCAGAATTGAGATCCAAATCAGAGACAGGCTCAAACCTCATTCAGTACCCCCAGAGGCAAAATTTGTTATGGGAACTAGGAGGACTTTGCAGTCGCGACATATTTAACGTGCCCCAACTGCCATTAGCCAACACGGCGGTCTTTGGCCAAGACGAGAACAGAACTCGGAACCTTTCGGTTTCGAGACTGGTGATCTACCAACACGGCTACCGCGGACCCATCCGTACACTACTACGATTTACTTCAAGAATTAAACACAAGAGGATTAAACACAAGTAGTAAGCTCTTAGTGGCTAAAAGCTTACTACTTAGTTTGAGGTAATAAAAAGAAAGGCAAAACAGATGTAATCCACCGTTAAGTTTAGGTGCATCGATTGAGTAGAGGATAAATTGCTTCTAAGCGTTTAAGGTTAAAACTGCAACGGTTCATTAGATGCAATTTAAATTCGGAAGAAGGTATGGAGGTTTTAGTGTCAAAGTCAGTTTGGTAGAGAAGTAAGTAAAGACGTATTTTCCATTGGAGTATTCACAACTAATTTGCTCCTTGACTGTGGGAGGAGCACTATGATTTAAACACGAAGCTCACAATTTTAAACTAAAATTAATTAAACTTTTAAATTAATTAACTTAATTAATAAATTTAGTTAATTAATTAAACTAAAAAATTTTAAACTATTAAATTATCTATACTCTGCATTGGTCACACATGTTTAACATATAAACAACTTTTATATGGCGACCAAATACCATTCTGTTTGAATAGCCAAATGATTTTAACGGTCCATCACCTTTTGGTTGAATGTCCTGATTTTAAACATGATCATTTAAAATATTTTCAAGTTTTAACAATGGACATACAAATGCTTGTAGAGCAACGTCGTCACAAAAATAATTTTTAATTTTTAAAAGCAATTGGGTTTTATCCTCTTATTTAATACTCTCTATTTTTACATTTCTTATATTGTGTTTATAATGTTAAGAGACATTTCAATGCAATTTTATCAAATAATTTCTTTCTTTACATACTTTTATACAAGACAAGTATTTTATATTTTAACCACATGTCTGGTGCAATATGGTCAGCTATGGCTCTTGCGCCACTAAACCACACAATACAGAATAACCCACGATTTTAAACGCTTTCAAGTGGTAAGAAACAAACGTATTCATTTTGGAATTTATTGTATATAGTGTTTATGATGTGA
>JAPMOQ010055423.1:1474126-1517714 GCA_026543055.1 Argiope trifasciata | reverse complement strand
ACTGATGAATAAAATTGCCCACTACCAAATAAGAAGTTTTAGCCATGGACAATGAGGACATATCTTCATCCATTAAAAAAAACATAAATTTACTTAATAATTCTTAAAGCACAAAATATATCAATGATCAATTAATTTCGAAGTTTGAACTGGAGCAAAATTAAACAGTAAAAAGTCAACATTTACAATGTTCCATCAGATAGTTACTCTATATATGAATAATCTAGCTGCTTTTGCCAAGGCCAAAAGTAAAATACTTTTGAGCTGCTACACGAGCTCCTATTGCCAACACCACAAATTATTGAAAAGGTGCCCCCAAAAGCGTCATACAATAAAAGGCATCATAAACAACACAGAAAATGTAGCAGGAAAACTGCAATAGGAATATACAGAAATTTTGCATGCCCCTTACAATAGCTTTCTCCTTCCAATACTTTCTCCCTTACAATAGCCTACGATTTATGTCCAAATTTGAATTATGCGTCATTTAAAATAATTAAATTAAATTTTAATTTTTTGGCTTATTCAAAAGTTTCTTTTAGTGATGTGTATTTTGGGTACAAAATTCGACAACATTATTATTTGTAAGACATGAATAAAAGTTCGAAATGTAATATTAGCAAAACTATTCGAACTAGAACGATTGAAGCTTGGTTTTCCTGAATACATTTTGGTGTAATTTTAAAATTTGATGAGGAAAGTGAGAATTGCTTATGGAGATTATAAAGTTTTTTTTTCTTATTTCGATATATATAAAACAGCAATGAAATTTTTAATGAAAAGAATGTTTTGAGTGGCTCTTATTATTATTTTTTAATCATTGTACGATGAACGATGCCAGAATAAAACAGTGTGGTTTGCTTTTTCTTGTGACTGTACAAGTTTAGAAAAATGCGTTATAGAGAGCTGTAGTTTATCTCCATCGAATTTAAATTTTTTAAGAAATGAAGGAGTTGTATAGCAGTACATATAACTTCATTTTTGACCTGTTTAAGTTTGTTACTAGTCTTCAAACACATATAAATAAAAAAGGAGCACGTATCAAGGAAACATTCCTTTTAAAAATTAACTGTTTTAAGGCAATTTCAAAAATTTAAAAATTTAAAGGCAATAAATTTAAAAAAATAATTCATTGTTTTATTTTGACATGTAAAATACATGCAACCGTTCTTTTCCTTTCTTATTGTCATTTTACCCTTGCAGTTCGAAAATCTTCAAAGAATTCACGTAATTATATGATTATATTTTAAAAATAGTTAAAAGATATAGTACGGATAATAAAAAGAAAATACGAATAATAAATAAAAAGATATAGTACGGATTTATTTTTCAGATAGATAGATACCAATTAAACCACCAACTGAATACACTTATTATCAAATACAGTAGAAATGAAATTATAGTCCCAGTGTTAGGTTACAATTTGGCGCAGCATAGTCAACGCCATGGCTCTTGTACCAATAAAATAAAAAAAAACCCTCCAAACTCCCAGTGTTTTGGAAAGTTATAATAAGATTCAACAAATTATAATCTAACGCTGTAACTCTTAAATTAAAATCTGAAGAAGAAGAATTTCTGGATGACAAATTCTAACAGCAATCCGATTAAAATCAAAACTCAGCCTAAATATTTCTGGCGATATTAACTAGTATCTTTTATAGCAGTTGGAAATATAGACTTATTTATGATGCAAAACTATTTTAAACTATTTCTTGATGAGGATCAACAGCGAAACAGAGAACTTGACGTTGCTTAAAGTAAATGCGGAAAGCACTAAGAACAACTAAAATTTTGGCAAAATAGGATACAGCTAATCAGACATATTTATAGAGAGAAATATTTATATAAAATTATTTCATGATAAGGATAATCAGCAACAAAATAAATTAATGTCATCTATTGTAAATATTAAAAGCAATAACAGCCATTAAAATTTCCATAGAATAGAAAACATTAAATTTCTGTTGACAGAATTCAAGATAAAATATATATTTTTTATTTCTAAAACGAATTTCTATAAATAAACTGAAGTTAACACCAATAATTTTAATACAATTTCATTTATAGCTTGTTGTTTCATGGCCTTGAAATGGCCATTTGCTCTTTTCTAATGTTCTTACTGCAAAGTGTTGCAAATTTACCACTATTTTTAATCATGAAATTGGGATAAAAACATGAAAATACCAATGCTTATGTATATCGAACAACTTTAAGCAAGTGTTATGACTGTAGATCGGGGTTTATTAAGTCCTGAGCTAAATTTGCACAATGAAATATTCTTACCTTCTATGCTCTAAATAAATTATTACATTGTTGAGATAAGCTCACAGGGTGTAGAGATATCAGTTTAATTTTGATCTTAACAAAAGTATCACTCTTAAGAGTGTTCGAATGCTGCTATGTTGGATTTCAGAATGATTAAATAAAATTGCACAGTTGCGTTATAAGTCTTTTAGAATCTTATTTTAATTTGGTTGTGAAAAATAGGTGTATTACATGTCTTTTTAAGTTTACTTTATTGACTTATAATTTATAAAAGCTTAGGAAACAACTTTGATATACACCTCCCCCCCGAAAAATTACGTGCCAAATCTGGCACTCCTTACGGACTTTTAAGAGTTGCTGTTTCTTATTTTAGTGTTGCCAATTCAGGTTTTTTCAGCTAGAGTCCATCTTGGCGAGAAAAAAAAGTCTCCAAACCGATATGGAGGAGGGGTGTATATCAAAGTAATTTCAGTCTTAGTTTGAGATGAGATTTCCTCATCTATATGAATGAGAAGTTTAAATCGAATAAAATAAAAATTCGAGATGGTAATTTAAAAGTAGGTTAAACCTTTCGACACTGATATATCAAAAATGAATTTTTGGTTTTACACAAAAAAAAAGTTTGATGCCATACTATTACACAAAACCTGCAATTGATTATTTAAGTGGTGCAGTTATTTAAAATACTTTTGGAATAATGTAATGCAGTATTCATTTCTTGAAAAATCTTGCAATCCTATATTTTGACGGATGTGCTGTTGAATGATATGTTGATTGTTAAAATATTTTTCAAAGATATTAATTTTTTAAAACATTATTTTTACTTCTTACTACTAATAAAATAGTTAAAAGATGAGAATTTTTCTGAATTAAATAAGACAATAAAGATATATTAATTCGGAAATGTTTCTCTATATGAAAAATAAGCTTTGATATTTATACTTTGAATACTAGGACATATAGAATTTTTTCATTATTTAAATTTTAAGGAGTTATTTTTTGTTTTGAAATGTAATATGGTAAAGTCTTAAAATAATCTCGTTAGTGTTGTGTTAAATTATTGTTTCAGGTTGCTTTAAGGATTTTAAAAATAATGCAATGAATATGTTATTTTGTTATGAATATTTTATGTTATATGAATATGTTATAGATTTCAGTTTCATCTTAAAAATAATTCTTACAATTTTATAAGTTATATTTAAACTTGGTGAATTTACATTTATGGATTATATTATTCATATTCATTTATGTAAATAAAATAAATGAAATTTATCTAATAATCATATTATACATTATTATGGATATGAAAGCATTTTGATATTGTTTGATCAACAGATATTTCCACAGTATAGTTATTTATGATAAAAATTTAAAAATTATATTTATTAAGTATCAAATATAATATTCAGGTGACTATTTCAGCCACAATATTTAAATGCTACTTTTAACAACAAAAATGCTATATAAATTTTTTCCTACAGTTTTTAGGTATGCATTTACTCTTGCAATAACTGTCAAAACAGGACAACAAACAAGATATGTGTTGCATATATGCGATTTGATTCATGGAAATCTTTGCGTGCCTATGATTAATTTATGGAAGAGCATTCCTAAAGATGCTTTTCTGCCATATTTTATAAAACCAAGATCAATGCTGGAGTAAACGGTTATTGGAAACTATATTTTAATTTTCAGAGCATACCAACGTTTCCCCCTATATTAAAAAAAATTTTATGAAGCAAAAATAATAACATTATTTTATTCAAAAATAATTGTATGCAAAATTAAGCAAATTATATGATTTGATAGAATTTTTCTTAAATTTAATGAATTTAAAGAATTCAAATTTATTATTATTAAATTTTTATTTATTCAATTAAAATGTGCGTCGTTTCTTTTAAATACTTTATATTATTCATAAATTACAAAAATGAGAATATGCT
This sequence comes from Argiope trifasciata, assembly GCA_026543055.1. Taxonomy (NCBI): domain Eukaryota; kingdom Metazoa; phylum Arthropoda; class Arachnida; order Araneae; family Araneidae; genus Argiope; species Argiope trifasciata. The sequence goes on along the minus strand of JAPMOQ010055423.1, from coordinate 1,513,506 downwards.
ATTATTGTTTCGCCTTAAAATATTTTATAATTTATTATAATTTTTTTTCGTTTTTAAAGAAAATAATAATTTATTATAATTTTTTTCATTTTTAAAGAAAATTATAATTTATTAAGAAAAGTATTATTTCAGAATCACATGAGTTTATGCAATTACACTGTAAAAATTATCAATCCAATGAATGATCTTTCTCTGCAACAAATAACATTTGCTAGGAAAAGGGGTCAAAATATATGAATTATCTCAGAATGATGCATTTTCTATTACTTCAATTTTCTAAAAATTATATAGCCACAATTTCCAATTTTACATAAATTGCAATTATTCTTAAGAGAGGAAGATGAATTTTGTTGCCCTAATGTTCTCAGCTGCCTTTTCTGAATGATTGCTGATCCTGAGTTCGGGCAGGCATGTTAACTCCTGCCAAACAAAAAGACATAGCGATAGCTTAACGGAACACATATGAAATGCATTCGAAATAAAAGTTAGGAAATTAAATTTGTTTTCAAAACCAACAAATGCAATCTTCATTTTCTTTTTACCTGGATTTTTTTTCTTTTATTCTCTTGTGTTGTGAGAGTTCTCTTTTTTTTCAGCACTTCCTCAACGTGACATCGAAATCCAGGATTTCAATAAAATCCATTTATCACTTAAGTCCCCATCAATAATTTTCTTATCATCCACTGTGCTAAAACAATCAATTCATCATCTTAAAATGATTTGATGGGAAACTGTGGTTGAATTCATAGGCTCCTTACCGACCAATGCATGAATGTTTCTACAGGGTGGAGGTCTTATCATTGGAATGGGCGTAACTCGATCACTTCAGAAATTGTCGAAGACTTCCTTTGGTGGATTACATGGCCGGCTAATATATTATCCCAAAATATCTAACTGAGGAATTCCATTCAGTGAGTAGAAATGTTGGTAATAATTTTTGAAATATAAAAGATGGACTGTTAAATTGCATTAAGTCCAATTAATGTTTCACTTATAATTGTTTTCGCACATTGTTGTTATAAAGTTTTGAAAAATTTGTTTATTGATGTAATCATTTAAAAACTTACAAATATAATCAGAGATGAAAATTATGCACATAAAACACAATCATAAATTCATATAAAATTTATATTAATATATTTTAATTATATAATTAGTATTGCTATTCAGTTGTGTTAATGGACGTTACAGACAGTAAAAACCGTTTTATTTGGTGCATGCCAGGCGCAGAAAATTCAGAAGTTCCTTACTTTGTGGCTGGACATGCTTTATTTGGGCTGCATAAAAATTTGCTAAAGCCGAATGCTGGAACATATTCGACAATCGAAAAGTAAATATTCATCTACGATTTGTCAAGCAAAAAGGCACAAAGAATGCGCTTTTGGTATTATCAGCAATGTATGAATAATATTCCATCGGCCTTTTAATGTTCTACTGCAATTCGGGGATGATATTGTTATGGACTGTATTATTTTTCATAATTACGTTTGAGATAGAGATAGATACAGGATTGAAAATACAATTTCAATCACAGGAATGGAAGATATTCGATAAACGAATACTACAAGAGGAGGCTTTGAAGTAAAAAATATGATATATATTCTATAGTTTTTTTTTCAAACGCAGGCATGGTTTCCTTGTATACTGCAATATAAAAATATTCTGATCACAATGATATTAGCTAGAGATAATTGTAAAATATTCCGATTTCAATATTTGAAACAACAGTTGCAAGAAAATACTTTTTTCTTTACATTATTTTTATTCATTTGTAAAATATTTTTTAATTTATTAGAAGTAAGTTAAAAGCACTATAAAATAGGCATTGCGAAACATAATATTTTTAGGAGTTTGCAAATAATGTTTATATTTTTATTTAAAAAATCTGTTTGTAAATAATAGCCAGTTCAGAAATTAAAAAAAGAGTGGATAATTATATCTAGAAACAATAATATAAATAAAATTATCTGGAACTGGAGAGTGTTACTACTATAATATCTAGATTCTCAAAATTAGATTTTTTAAGACTCCATCTTTTTTCTCTTAGGTACTTTTAAGGAAGAATGTATTTCCCATTAATCGTTTCGCTTTTCCTTCCAATAAACCGAAATAATTACAGATTTCCTGCCAACTGCTGCGTTTTTGTCTTAATTTAATTACCTATATTTAACTCACACTTGTTCATAATAGATATTAAAAAGAATCCTTCTTCACTTAGAAAGTTAAACAACTCTAAAAATACAACTCTAGACATTTAAAAAACGCAGTGTGTGTAAGAGTACATTTGATTACGCACGCCAGTATATCAATAGTAGAGTAAAAATACCGTTGGCACTAATTTCAACAGATACCTGCACAATGTCCGCCAAAGGCAAATTGACCAAGCATAAATTTTTCCGACAATTGTGTATCTTCAGTAGAATTTAATACATGTTTTATTATAGCAGCGTCAATGAACCAACCGTATGGGAAAATCCGAGGCATGTTTAGCCAGCCTGCAATACAAGCTAAGCCAAACAGATTACTTCATCATTATTCAAGCCGTTCAAACATATGTGAACATCTAACATGAGAACTCTATTTCATTTAATAGTGCAATAATAAATATTAATTACAGATAAACTTATAATAATTTTTTTGTTTAAAATAGTGTTGTTTTAACATATTTTATTTTTATTACACTCCCAAAGTTTGGAGAAAAAGCAATGTTCATAGAAAATTTCAATCTCGTGCTGTGGACGAATCTCATCTTTCAGATCTCTGAATTCATAAAACACTTTTTTGGAAAACGTTCGTCTATCTGTTTGTGACAAAGTTAACTCAAAAACGTTTTTATGTAATCAGCTGAAATTTGGTGTACAATCTTCATATCAAACTTTGTATTTTTGATTTATTAGAAATGAGTTAAATGCATTATAAAACTGCTTCTGCAGAACGTAACATTTTCACTTATTTTCAAACAATGTTTATATTTATAATAAATCCGTTTGTAAATAATAGCTAGTTCAGAAATTAAAAAAAGAGTTGATAATTAAATGTAGAAAAAAGTAATATAAATAAATTTATCTGTAACTGGAGAGTGTTACTACTATAATCTCTAGATTCTCAAAATTAAGAGTTTTTACTACTCCATCATTTTTTCTAGCAACTACTTATAAGTAAGAATGCATTTCTCATTAATCATTTCTCTTTTCCTTCCGATAAACCAAAATCACTACAAAATCCGTGTCAACTGCTACAATTTTTCTTTAAAAATACATAAAACAGGCCTTTGTTGGATTTAAACAAATAAAATTTAATTATCTATATTTTACTCATGGTTGTTCAGAATAGATATTAAAAAGAATCGTGTGTCACTTAGAAAGTCAAATCTCACTATAAAAATACAACTCTAGACTTTAAAAAAACGCAGTGTATGTGGGAATACATTTGATTACGCGTGCAAGTACATGAACGGTGCGGTAAAAATACCGTAGGAAAAATTTCGACTGAACCCAAAAGAAAATTGACCACGCCTGTGATTCTCAAGCAAGTCCGTATCTTTAGTACAATTTAATACGTCACTTTTTATGGTAGCGACGATGAAGCAACCGTAGAGGAAAATCTTACGTATGTGCAACCCGCAACAGTAGCTAAGAAAACAGATTATATAGTCAACATTCATGCCATCCAAACATGTGTGAACAGCACTTATGAAAGCAAAAATATAAGCATATATAAAACAAATAAATTTTAATTAGTGATAAACTTATAATAAGTTTCGTGTTTATAATAGTGGAGTTTCGATTTTTTTATTACATTCCCACAGTTAGGAAAAAATATCATGTCATCGAAAAATGTGAGATCGTGCTGAGGACAAAAATATATGTCTTACACTTCTCTGAGTTCATAGAACACGTTTTTGTTAACTGTCCGTCCGTCTTTCTGACAAAGATAACTAAAAAATGTTTTGATATAAAATATATGAATGTCAAATTTTGAAAAATATTCTGCCAGAATAAGTTTGTGTGTCCATCCGCCCTTCTTATATAATTTAGCACGATAGCTGCAAAACGATGAGGCACAGAATTAATTTCAATATTCGACTTGCCTCACAAGCTTTAAGCCAAATAGTAATGTGGCTTTTGAAACGTTCAAACGTTATTTCTCGAAGACAAAATTGCTTGAACATATCAAATCAGATATGGGATTTTGTGATCACAAAGTGAAGTTTTAAGTCTTATTTTTGTTTCGGTTAGCTGAAAAAAAAACATTTCTAAAACACAAATTAGATTTTCGGACAGAATGATTAGTTACATATGAATAGTTTTCAAATCATTAAATTTTTAGATGTGCCACATACATTGTAGAAATAAATTACAGAATAATAAACTATATATTTGAAATAATTGAGAGAGAAAAAAAGAGCCAGCCTTTGATCTCTAATCATTGATTGATTTGATCATATTGTATTTCATGCAAAGTCCTATTTCTATTAGATATGCCTCGAATGTTTGCATATATAATCCAGTCGAATTAATTTGTCCTTAGCACGACAGTCGATGACATACTTTCTTATTTCAGACCTAACATTCGGAATCTCCTTCGAATATAAAGCAAAGTATACATTTTCCAAATTCACTGAAAACATCATTTTAATTCACCTCATCTCCAGCTTTGTGAAAAAAAAATCAGAACAATTTGAGAGCCACGTTTCAATATAATACGCTTTAATGGAACAAGTTCCTGTTTCTTATTAAATAAAAGCAAACAACAAATTGTCCTTTCGTGAAAGGTAGAATGGCTTAGATACAATATATTGCATGGTTATAGCTAGAAGGTTTGACTAGAACGAGGACCCGATTCAGGACTTACACAACAATGCTCATAAACAGGCTAGGCAAATGATGGATAGGGATGACCTTCCCTTTTTCCTTCAAAGCTTTCTTTCTATCTCAGGGCAAGAAGACCGGATTTTTTCACATATTTTAATGAATTCCACTGCCCATATGATTTAATGAGCATTTCTTAATAACCTCATCATTTTGCTACGCATTTCTTGCTCTGATCAGAATTGCCTATATCATTTGAATTTAAGGCATTTTCATTTTTTATGTTAATTTTTTGAAGACATCATTCAATTCCGTGAATGAGTTTTTAAAAAGTGGTCGCTACAAAAGAATGCTGATAACTTCTTTTTAATAGGATGTTTTACTTAAGCTTGAAGTAACATAAAGCGAATATATTTATCAAGACCGTTTTATCTTAAATAATTCTTACGATTTGCATAAGAGGTCGCTTCTTTATTTCTGATCATTCATTACGAGATGCGTGTTTTTATAGAACTTTGTAGAAAACCTATCGATACATTAAAGGAACGTTTTATTTTAATATTTCTAACAACCAGGGTTTTTTTTTCTTCATTATATTTCATTTTTCTGCAGATTTCATGTACTGAACGCTACGACAAAAATTTAGTTTTGTTTAAAAATTATTTTGATTTTTACTATGGATCGAATGAACTGTTATTTCTAAACATGGCATACTAGGAAACTGATACTGCAATTTTAAACTATTCCTTAAATTATTGATTAAAATTAAATTAAAGGCCGGGTACTTATCAAACAACCTTCATGATTCGACTGAACACTGATAGGTGGCGCATTGAAAGAACAGAATTGAACTTATCTTTTTAATTAGATTCTGGATTCTGCAGGAGTTTGATGATGCAATGAGTCTCTTTCTGTAGATAACGTTTGATAGTGTGTTGTTAAACTATATGCCTGAATCCAAACTTTGTATTGTAATTTGTTAAGCAATTCATATTCAGTACATCCAAGCCAAAGAATTGAAACTATAAATAAATATAGGGATTTGAACACGTCGAGTCAATCTTTTATTTGTTACAATATTCATTTATTTATATATGATCACATATCTTTTACACCTTTGAATCTAATTCGTGTAAATAATTAAACAAACATGCATTCCTATCATAAAATAGTGTCAAATTTTATTTAATGAAGAAAATTCAAATCCAACAAATAATAAAACTTACGTTTACCCCTTCTTAAGACATATTTATTTAATTTAGATGATTTAATATTTATCTCGTATTTTTATGAATAACATAAGTGGTAATTTCTTTATTTATTCGTGCGGGTATTATTATTTGGTATGCCTATTTATCACACACCGTATTTTTTAGAATATTAACACAAAGAAAAACGATTCTTAATTTACCACTATTTTTAATGAAACATTTTTTTTAAATAAGTAAAACGATATTATATTTGCAAGTTTTTTCAAAACTGTCTTGGCCTCTTTTTAAATAATGCTTTTCAATTTCGGAACAGCATAAGAGCTGAAAACGTTAATATCGCTTTTAGAAAAGCGCGTTTTTTTCAGAAAATGACATTAAATGGCGCATTACTAAGAAATAATGCTGTGTTTCTTTCGACAATGTCATATTCGCAACATACATTATGCTTTTAGAGGTAACGAATTCTAAACTCTACGCAGAGGACATAAAAATAATTGAGGCCAATTTTCCATCCTTCTTCTGGGTATGAGGGGAATTCAGAGGCTATTAATTGGTTAATATGTTCATTTCTTACAATCTTAAATATAATTAAAGAATATCACTTTAATAACAAAAATTAACTGTTTCAAATCAAGTTATTTTGCCCGCATCAAAAATTTTACTTCGTTCAACAGACACAGATCTCGAATGTCTGATTGAACGTGTTAACATAGTTTGAGAAATAGAACAGATGCAATCGATATTAATAAGCTCGCCATAAAATTATAATCAAATTAATGATAGATTGTCTGAAACGTTCAACTGGCTTTCTATCTATTTCTAGTCTCCTTGTACAATAACGTGCATCAATTATTAGTTCAGATTAGTCCAATATTTGAAAATGTTTATAAATCGGGAAATATACACACAAAATTTATCAGTGTGGTTGTATTGTGTTTTTGAGTAATTATCTTCATATATATATAATGATTTTCAAAGACTGAAGCTTCCTTTGCATGCTGCTCGATCACACTTTGCAAGATATCTTCAATTTTAAGGACAGGTGAAAGTCCCAAACATAAATTCTGCTATTTTTTGTTTTTTTACTTTCGCTGACACACATATAAATGAGAGTGTTTGTGTCTGTGGTGCAAACAATTCAATGATTTTCTTCACGAAGTGCAACAGTTTATTAAATATTGTGCAAAACAGAAACTGAACAAAAATCTAAAAATTTCCCATATATCTGCCTTCTCTTCGAAGTTAATAATCTTAAAAAATATTTCAATGTCCTTTGAAAATTCACAGTCTTACATTTCAATGATATAAATTCCTATTTGCACAATATTGCTTACAGATTTAATTGTCTAAATTTAAACCTATATGTTAAATTTTAATTTTAATATTTCTAACCCTAATATAGTTATTATTTTCGGAATAGATATTTTTTTCGTTGGTGTATCTAAAAGCATTTTAAGGAGAATTTATTCCTGAACTACTTTAGTAAATGTCATTTGGTTTCTGACGTATTATTTAGGTGATTATTTTAATCTCGCTGTTCTAAGGCTTATTCTACTTTCCATGCTTTTTGCACCTTATATATTATTTACCGTTCGATACATTTCAGATGAAAAACACTTTTTAGTACAATAGCAACAGTTGTTTAGTTTGGTATCTTTTTAGCAATCTGTTACTGTTCGTAAGGTCAACATAATTTTTATAGTTAATTTGGTCGTTCATAAAAAAGATCATGAGCATAAATCATGAAAATAAATTGAAATGAACATAGATTGAGATTTACTAGCTGTAAAACAAGGAATTCGTTATTAATTATTCGTGTGTTAGATATTAAGATAAATAAGCTGGTCAGTATATCGGTAGAATTAAATACATACAATTATATAATATTGTTATCAGAAATAACCACGCCTTTATCTTTATATGTATATACCCTGCTTCCTATCTCATTTCGGGCATGGTTGCTGCTCTCCTGTATTCTATCTGAGAGTAGTGTGAATGTACGCCCCTGCAGAAAGGGGTTGTGCCAGCGAACGCGACACATGAAGTAGGTAAGTCACACTCTTGAGCCCAGTTGAAGTTACTGAAAAAACGACTCTCATTTCGCTTAAGTGGCTGACGTAATTCAAAACTCATTATTGATATTTCTAGTTCAACTGGTAAAAATGCTTTCAGGTGCGCTACGGAGAAATATTTATTTAATATATTAAAAATTGTGGCAATGAAGCAGAAAACGTGGGATTGAAATATGGCCTAAAATATTTTAAGATATAAAAAAGCTTTGTCAAACAGTGCACGGCTCATCAATGAACAGAGATTCCTAAACATAATGACTAGTCAAATGAAGATAGAAAACCGCTACGACAATATTTGGAATATTAAAATAATTGTTTTATCTAAAATAGTGACAGTGTTAAAACTGTTTTTTTTTCTTCTGCCATAAGGTATTAATAAATGAGGTTTGTAATAAACACTCAAGTCAAATTATTAAAGCCATACAAGCTAACAAAAAGAATAACCGCGCTTTTAACTCTTAGAAATACTCACGATAATTTTTTTTTATAAATAGATTCTTTTTAGGACGTATAATCATTAATTTCAATATTTGTTTCATTTAAATTGTTTTTGATTTTAGGATTCATTTTAGTTATTTATTAATAAATTTTGAATCCAAACAACGTTAGCAGATACGCTTCGCTTCAATATTTTATGAGCATCAATAACATTGTGGAAAACGGACATACAAACGGAAAGGTCAATAAAATGCCACAAATAATATTGTATGAATCTTGCAGTTTTATTTTATCTCGAACGAAACTAATTACAGCTATACTTCCTAGCTACTTTAAAGCCAGGTAGAAATCTTTTATTTACTACTCAAACTCATTTAAACTGAGAAATGTTTTGTAGTTAGCAAGAGAAATTGATCTAGAATATTTTTTTAAGTAAAAAAAAAAAATTATTTCTTTTATAAAAGCAAGACCTCCACCAAATCAGTAGTATCGCATTTACGCAACATCTCAGATATAAGGTGGTCTGAATCATTTACAGATTCTCGGATTACTGTGTGCAGTTTACTAAGATTTTCCAACAAAACAGAATACCTTTTGTAGATAAAAAAAATGTAGAAAGAATCGATGATCCCTGCAATATCGGTTTCCTAGCATACGGCTTTTTTAAAATGTCAACCATTTCATTTATTCCATAACGACAATAAAAACATTAATAAAAAAAAATAGTCATCATGCCGAGCTGTACATGGGTCGCTTCTTTATATATCTGCAAAAAATTGAAATATAATTACAAAAGGAGTAATCTATACTAATATTATAAATGTGAAAGTTTGAATGGATGGATGGATGGTTTGTCAATCACGCCAGAACGGCTGAACGGAATTGGGTGAAATTTATTACAAAGATAGATTATAGTCAGGAATACAACATATGTTACTTTTTATTTCTGTTAATTGTATGGTTAATATTTTATTAATTAAAAATTACCTTCGCGTCAAAAGGCTGAGTTCAAATTCCGTCAAACATGAGTAGGGCTTCGGTTTTTTTCCCCAACAGTAATGAGGTTAGGCTTAGTATGATTTCGACAGATTATTTCAAACTATTGTGTTTACTTTCTTAGTGTTTGATGTATTTAAAATGAAATTTTGGAATTAATAGACCTTTCGGATTCATTCGGAAAGTACTTTTGAATTAAAAGAAAACATTAAATTGTAAATTAAAGGAAAAAAATTGTAATCTGCATTGCGTTACCCCAACTGGCGTAGAAAAGTCGAGTGTTTGAGTTACATCAAATGGAGTTGAAAGTTCGCTAGTGATTGTTAACATCAGTGTTTTCATTTAAGTTAAAATTTTAAAAATTATGTGTATAATACTGTTGTAGCTATCTCAATCTCGACCAATAAATAAAATGGATTTGTTTTGATTTTTAAGAAATACGGACTTCATATTCTGTTTTATTGCAGGTGCACACTAAAAATGAATTGTTTTTAGGTTAGTTGTGTGTTTGAAAATAGGTTAAGTTATATTTCTACGCTATATATTTTTTTATACGCTTATAGCTTTAAATTCAATGTATTTAGGATAATTTAAACCTTTATGATATGTTATTACTTGCTAATTTTTCGAAATGCCCTTTAAACGCAAATTTAATCCTTCGAAAAGGAGTAATCAAACAAGGGCTATGAGAGTACTAGAAGTAGAGAGTTGAATCCTCAAACAGAATTTACAAGAAATAAGGAAGAGGAGCGACAGGCTACATCTAGATCAGCTAAGACACCATAAAAGGTATCGGAATAACGGAATCGAACAAACCGTCTTATACATACAAATCAAAATTTCCACCCGTACGAAATAGAGGGAAAAAATCAGTGTTAGAATAAAACCGCCATTTAAAGTAGTGATACTATATCGGAAGAGGTTCAGACATAATTAGAATGAATTGTTTTGCTATGCAAGTCTGGATCAGGTGCGTCGAATGAGCCGGACTAATGTCATCACACAAACGCCAACTTTCCGTGATTGTCTAGTTTTTGTGACAAATTGCATCTCTGAGTCGTCGGAGAACTTGTTCTTAGAGCTCTGTTGTCACTCTTTGCCCTTACCGTGCCTATTCTTGTTACATTCGTGATCATCTCCCACGAGTGCAGCTTCTTTTTAATTGGTGTATTCAGTATCCAATTAAACCATCCACCAATCCACTTATTCAGTTGTACTATCCGCATAGCATTATCCCGAAATTGCAACTTGTTTCCGATTGGAGAATCACCAAGCTTTTGACAAAACTTGATGCGTTATCTTTGCTCCACTCGTTCGATCATCTTGAAAGAAATAAGAAATTCGCCGAACACATATAACTGCACCTTATTCAGCATTTAGCAATGTTTGGTAAATGCCATAATCTGTTAACAGATGCTTAGCAGACGATTGCGTTTCAGACATTTTATAACTACTTCAATTTGTATTGCTGTTAAAATATTATTAAAAGTTAAAGCAAACGAATTTTCTTTTTGATGAACATATTTTATTAATTTCGTTTTGAAAAATAATTGATTAATTGTAAACCTTTTGAAGGGCAATAGTTTGTAAATTAGGATATGAAGTGAAGAGAATAAACGAAGCCGACGGAATTCTGAAACGCTTGGAGTGTTGTTTTGAATTTTTAAGTATATAAGATGCTAGGGCAAGCTACAGAAATATATATACATAATTTGAAGCTTAAGGAAAAGGTTAGTTTTCTAGAAAGCATGCTAAAACTAGAATACGGAAAAAAAAGTTCCAGCATGCTCGTCAAGTTGTCTTCTTTCACTGTGCACAGTGGCTGTACTTTAACGTTCTTACCGGACAGTAAAATTCAAGGCTGGATTCCTTTTAGATAACCTCGTATTAACAAAGAATCATAATTTTTATTTAAAATCCACTGACGCATAAAATATTAAAATCTAACAAACAATGAAATTCATGTTTGGCTTTTCCTAAAATGAGTGTATTTATATACGATTTTATCGTTATTCCGTATTATTTAGTTCATTTGTTGGTATACTGTAATTATATGGCATGAGTTTTTGCTACAGATTGTTTTTATAATTATATATCACAACCAAAATAAATACTTTGAAACTACCACTATTTAAAATGAATCTTTCTTAATATATATATATGTATTTATTAATGTTTTGAATTCCCATCCCTCTATGATAAATTAGTGTTTTGGATGCTGTTCTATTCTTAGTAGAATGGCCTGATTGTTAATAGAAATGCAAAATTAATTGGGTCCGTAAACCATGGAAAAGCGCATAACAATTTTGTGGAAAACTATTGTTACAGAATTCCTTTGACAGTAATTTCCGACAAAAATGTGATTACGATGCAAAGGAACGTTGCTTTTGTATGATATTTCTTTCGATAGTTTTATTATTTATAAAATGTATTATACTTTTAATGGAAACCAATCTTAAATTCTACGCCGAAGGCGCCTGGTTATAGGAAAGTTATTTTAAATTTCAAATGATATTTCCAAAATTATTTATTTTGCGGTAGCAAAGCTCTGGGTGCCAACTTGTTACTAATAAATATGATTCTATTTTACACTTCACTATTTTTTTTAATTTATGTATTTTGTCAGTATATATTTTTCATAAAGCTATTAGCTATTATTGTTGTTTATGTATTAAAATACAGAATTTTCCCACGTATGCGTAAACTGTTTTGCCTTAAATTAACGAATTACTTTTGTCCTACCATAGAAAATATTACACTGTTGAAATAATTTTTATTCGTGATTATAACAATTTACCAAAATAGCTGCTAAAAAACTTCCATTAAAGTTTTTTCATTGTCCGAGTTTTAAAGATTTCAGTTAAATACGATCACTTCCAACACTTAAGTAGTCACGAGCTCGTGCATTGCCAGAAATCTTAAGAAATAATAACCAAAATACCTCTTAGGTTGCATCTTGTTATTTTCCTTTTGCAATCATCTAAATCATCGGGATTTATTTTTAAAAAATCCATGAAATTGAAGTTTTAAAAAAAGAATATTAAAGCAGAATTTTCTTTCTGGAATATTTTTAAAAAATAATTTCTTACAGACTTCGATTTATTTATGTAAGATTTTTCAAATATCAGAATTCAGATCTTTGTTGTATGTTTCATGATTCTGGTGAAGAGTTTCTTTAACGCCCCTCTTATTTCAGTTGAAGAGATTGTTTTTGTAATAAGTTAAAGACAATTCTTATTTTGGTTAAAAAATTAACATTTCTGATCACTTTTTAAGAACTAATGGGCATTATATGAAAAAAAAAAAATTAAAATTGCAAAAGTTTCTTTTTTTTATGGCAGACTTTTAAGCCAAAATCCTGAGTCTTGATTTCTGCACTCGTTTTCAATGCTAAACTAGTGCTAATGAGTAAACTAGTCAAAAATGTCTAGGGCCAAACTTTCAATTTCCACGAGTGTAACCCCGATTCCTTTGTATAGCCTTCAATAGCAACGTTCGGAATATTAAACTCATCCTAAACAACAAATTTTGATTTAACGATTGAATGCTAACATAGCGTGTCCAATTCCATTTGACACGGTCAATTCGTTTTTCAGCTATCGCACTCGGTTTTATGCAAATTTGAGATTACCATTTTAATGTAAGCAATCAAGTATTTTACAATCTACGATTCAGCTAAACATGCAATTCTCAGAATCATCAGTGCTATCGTTATGGTACTCAAATGCATGCTAACAAATATCCAGATTTCCCTTCCTCGGATTTCATTCAAATATTGACAAAAATGAAAATTCTGCATATGAATTCTTTATTTATTTCAATTATGAGTTCATAATTTTAATTAATCCTGAGTAAATTATTTTGAATTTTGAAATCATTTTTAGTCATGTCATGGTAAAAGATAGTGATTTTTGACAGTTCATTTTTTTCTAGAAAAAGTAATAAAATCTTACAAAAATTATTAAGAACGCAATTTTTATTTCCTAGTCAATTTGAAATTTCCAAGACTAACTTTATCCAAACTTTATAAAAATCTGCAAATACTTCGTTTAAACTATATATAATTTTGATGTCTCAAACCGTTTCTTAAGCATTATATTTACGTACAAAAACACGCATGGAATTTTAAAGTTATATTTGTCTGAATCGGAGGAAAATCTGAACACAAAAGATTTGTCAAAATCTTCTTATCAATTTTTTTCTTTTGAATATCTGATATTAGAAAATTGATGAAAAACACTAAAATTTAAATATATATATTTAAGAAACTATATAAGAAAAATGATGAACATTGGATTTAATATTTAATAACTGATTTAAAATTTGTTTTTATTTCTTTTTTCATGTGATCATTAGTGCGTTGACAGACCAATAAATAAATTCAAATTATTAATTATCTTAGGCTTATTATTTCCTCCAAGAAACTTTCACTTCAAAGAAATTCATCGGAGCGGATTTTCATTCACTCTTTAAAAGCGCATTTTAAAAATTCTCCATGTTCTCGGACTATAAAGAAGATTTAAAGTTTTCCAATTAGCAACGGCTGCGATGAAATATTATCACTTTTGTTATCCTATTCCTCAAACACTTATGAAGTATAAGGAAAGGAATTTGACACTTACGGCAGAAACTAATGATGAATGGTCTTGGAATAGTACAAATTGATTGTAGTTTTTCAGGTCCAGGGTTCTTTTTTTCCCCACTTTCTATTTGAACATGAAGAAAGAATTACTTGAGATATTATGAGGCATGTTCGAAAGGAAGTTAAGAAACGGCAATATTTGGAAAGTAGAAATTGTGTATAGGAATATTGTTACTGTGAGTGGAGAAAGATGGTACTAATTGCCTAAGACCCTACCGGTCTTTCAAGCTAATAGTGCTGAGACCTGAATCTGTGACAGGAATGGCAAGACTTCTAGAGAATTGGCCTCAAGCACAAGTGCGAGCATCGATATTTCTTCAATGAGCCAAGAATGTGTCCACACCAGAATTTCTCAGATAAACCGTTGAAGTGTTGTTGTTGTTATTACTTATGGTTCTTTACTAACCCGATGACAGTAAACTGTCAGCGATTAAAGCCTAAATCAGTATCCCTTGTTTTTCAGCAGCAACAACTAAGGTTAAGAGTGCGCGTTAGCTACTCTCTGCAACAAATTCCCTTTTTATAGGTGGGATTTGATCCCGGGGCACACAGATTACGGAAAATACACACTACCCCTATGGTAGGATGACGGCTCTTTGAAGTGTAGAGAATGCGAAGCAATGAACAGATGACAGATGGCGAAATGGTTTCATTCTTCAGAAGCGTAGGTAAGAGGTCTGGTGTCATCCCCCATATAGCCCCTATTGGGCTCCCTGTGACTATTTCCTTGAAGGAGCATTTATCCGAAACAAAGTTCATATCAGACTGTTATATTCAAAAAGATGCCTAGTACCAACTCAATAGCCAGGGACTTGTTTGTTGTTGTTGTCGTGTCCGTGCTTTTCACGGAAAGGGGGTGCAGTAGCTTCTGAGGGTAAAGACCCCTGAGCACCCAGAGGGCAGAAGTCTGACTACTAGCTCACACACACACGACACAACCCTTTTTTTAGGGGGTGGTCTAATTCATTCATACTCTCCTTCATCCATCAGCAAGTCGGAATTTAGATCCAAATCAAAGACCGACTCATCCGTGATTCAGTACCCCCAGAGGTATCGTTTTGTTATGGGAACTTGGAGGACTTTGCAGTCTCGAACTATTTAACGTGCCTAACTGCCATTAGCCAACACGGCGGTCTTTGGCCAAGACGAGGACAGAGCCCGCGACCTTTCGGTTACAAGACTGACGCTCTACCAACCAGGGTACCGCGTCCCGACTTGTTTGTTACAAGATGGATTATACAAATCAATCCAGTGGTGTGATAAGTGCCTCCGCAGGTTTGGTGTTTATGTAGAGAAGTGACTGTTATATATGTCTGTTAATTACCATTTGTATCCTGAGTCTATTCTTAACGAAGCATTTTTCTTTTCCCTTGTAATCTTTTTTAATCACTCCTCGTAAAATTGCAATATATGTTTTGTTTGGTAAATTTTTAATTATTTGATGCTGTTCGTAAATTTTTTTGATGTTTTAAAATATAATTTGCATTGTTATTTTTGTCAGTCATGAAAATGACGATAAGCAAATTTTTCTGTTAGAAAACTGAATATGATTAAAAACTCCTTTACTAATGTGCATGCTACTGAAAATAAAAGTACCGAATTCATCCATAATTATTTGTCTACCTTGACTGGCATCTGAAACTGCTTTTGTGACATATCTTTGATATTACTATCGTAAAAAATAGCTCTGTCATTGCTGTAACAGTATAACGCTACTTATTAATAAGTGGATGTGGCAAAGAAAGGAAATTTACCGAGATCCAATAATTGATAACAAAAACAGTGGTAAGGAAAAAGTGCATTGAAAGTTGAATTGAAAATTCTTTTGGAGATATATATTGAATCGCAGTTGTATTTTTATTTTCCAGTAAATGTAGTAGAGACACAGTATTGTAATGATAAAGGAATAATGATTTTGACAAATCTTCAAAATTCAGTAGACCCCGAGTTCGAAACACATTTTTAAAAAATGAACGTGTGACTGTGTGTGACAAAGATAATTTAAAAATTATTTGAGATAAATGGATTAAATTTGAAATAAGTTCTTCACATCACATTTGCAGATTTATATCAAATTTTGAACAAAATTCGCTCAAAAGAATGCTATCTGCTCCGCCCTTCGAATTTTATTTAACATGACATCTACAAGCAGAAAAGAAGCAAGGGATTATGGAATTCTTTATAGAAATGTAGCGTAAACGGATCTAGCACTTAGTATGGCAATATGTCAATAGATGCTAACACAAAGTGATATAATTGATGTCTGTGACGTAAACATTTGTCAAAATTTGGGCTAAATATAAAAAGGTTGGTCGGTCTGCATTTTCAGAAACATGTATTCCCGATTACCGAAAGACGAAATGACATAAATATATCAAGTTTTGTGTTGGAAGTTTTTACTACAAATATAATTCTGTGTCAAATTTTGTTTCAATCAATTGGGAGAAACACGCGTAAAACATAAATTTTAATTTTGGAATCATTAATTGCAATTTAGGAATTAATCGCCAAAACACACTCCTAGATTGGCATAATACATCCAGTAAAAATCCTAACATTCCTCAAAAGGTTTCTATTTTGTAATTACTATACTCTAACTCCATGTAAGTCGTTCTCTTGGATAACGTCTTTATTTGAAAGTATACTAGTGACCTTTTTACAGTGCTAGAAAATCGCCATAAACGGGGTAAAAAAAAGATTTTTTTGGTGTTTGCCTTATGGCTTATATAAAGCAGTTCATTGTTCCCTCTAGCTGATAAATAATGTTTAATGAAGTACACTAATCAAAATAGACTCTATAAATTTAGGTAGGATGACTTACTTGTATTAGAATTAACTTGTATAAAAGACTTAAATTTATTAAGAAGTGTCTCAAGTTGATAGAAGGTATATGTGTAAAGAAACACAATCGCTGACTTTATCGCCTTATTATAAAAGTTTTGTTACCTATGCTATCGATCCTCATTATTATAAAATTATATTAATTAATTATTATTATTGGATAATTCAAAGTAATTTTTATTATACCACTATTTATATAAAGAAGTTTACTATGAATAGTTTAAATATTATGCATGCACTTGATACAAAGATTTATCTGTAATTCTTTTCTATAGCTGTTCTTGTGAGGTGGGAACGGCTGAATGTTAGGATATGTACTGACGTAAAGTCTTGTTAATGATCGCATGCTGAACGATTTTCTTAGAATGTTAGATTGTCCTGAATTGGGTAAGATTGTGTTAGAATATTTTATTCGGAAGGACTTTTGAATCTTTGTATGTACTCTATGTTAAAGAATTAACAGCGAAAATGATCTTGAGCTAAAGTATGTTATAAGACACAGAGCTTTAACTGAATGAAATTCAACGAATAAACAGGATATAAACATTTAACTCATATGACAGACCTCAGAAATATTCTTAATGTAAATATAAATATGTATGTAGTGAAGTCTTGTTTGCGAAAACTGACTATTTAAAAATAAGGTATGTGCAAAGTCCTATTGTCTTCCACACTGTACACATCGATTTATTACTTCATGAAGACGTCGAAAGAACAGAAAGTCTATTGAAGAAGCACCTTGTTAGAAATACTGAAGAGTGGTTTCAAAAATTTTTAATCCATTCACTATGTGATATTTAAAAATCTTGTACGGTGGAGTCCTCAAAGTCTTCACCCTTTTACGTTTTGTTCATTATCTACAAGAGAATTAATGATTTCTGCAACTGACTCTGTTCTGAAACCACTCTTCGATGTCATTTTCTTTACCTCCGGCACTTCCAGAAACTGTTTAGTAAGTTTACATGTCCTGCATCATCATGTTCAAGGTACTCATTTCCCTTGATATCAAAGACTATTGTACTATCTAGTTTCTATTCTCGTAAAGGGATTTTGATTCTGAATATGAATAGAAATAAATGGAAAAACTGGTGCGAAAACAGTATAGCATTAAAATTACTTAAATTGTTGATTGTATTTATTAATATGATTTTGAGTATAATTTAAGACATTTTCGGTAGTGATTAATCTAATTTATCACTTTCGTAAAATTAATTGAATGCATTTTCAATTTCAAATGGTCACATACAGATAATCAGTAGCATAACTTTCTTCATTTAAAATATAATCCTATATAATATATCTCTAGTTTCGAATTAAAAATTAAAAAAGAATACGAAAATGCTAATAAATTTTTTAAATTATCATCGTATATTATCATTTATCCATCATTCGAATTAATTAAGCAAATATTTAGTGAATTTATTATAGTGTTTGTCAGGGCTTCATACACATGCTCAATAGAAAACTTTTATATTCATGAATACATACAAAAAAAAAAATGCACTACCACTACCTATATGAAAGAAATTTTATATACAAAAATCAATTTCAGCTTCATTTTTCTTTCTTCTTAATGTAAAGTCGCTAGAAATCAGAACACTATAGAAGGGGTGGGATTATTTTCCCAATAAGTTTTGCAACTCGGATTGAACCATCGACAACGAAGTTTATTCCAAGCGTCAGGATTTTTCTTCCGAATCTTTATTTATTCACATACACCTATCCCCCGATTTACACGGAAGATAGGTTCCTTAGAAAACCATGTAAATCGAAATCGTTGATTCTTATACGTAAAACCGTGTAAATCGAAAACAAACTAAAATGTGCATAATTCAGTCATTTATTTCAACGTAAAATAAAACTAAATATATCTTAAAAACATAAAAATAACTGTCTATTTATAAAATAACGAAAATATAAGGTATATTTATGTAATTTCAGCAAATTTTGCCGGATATTGTTGCGCTGCATCTGAATTAGCAGAGGCTTGTTCACCCTTCAATCTTAGATTATGTAAAGAATGTCTTCGTTTAAATCTTTCAAACCAACCATGGCTTGCAGAAAAAGAGACGTTCTTTTCAGCTGAAGAAGTAGATGGTAACTGATTCTTAATTTTTTCATAAATCTTCAAAGCCTTATTTGTAATTGTATTGGTAAGATTTTGGCGCGGGCTCACCACGTTCGTCAACTATCCCGGATCTTCTCGTTCCGGGTCGGTGCAAATTTAAAAACCGTGTAAAAGTGAAACCGTGTAAACCGAGTGCCGTGTAAATCGGGGGATAGGTGTAATTTGTACGCCGTGCGTGCTTACTTCAGACAGTCGTGTGTTCAAAGAATGTTATAATGTGTCCGAGGAGAAATCTTTCTTGACTTATTATAAGCAAGATGCCAAGTCATTCTTTTTTTAAGTTACGTAAGAATCCGTATTCTTTCTCCACTGATACAAATGGGGGCGATTTTCCAGAAATCTCGAAAACAAAAATCAAAAAGTTTCAAGTCTAAAGTTTGAAAAGATCATTCACGTAAATTTTTTTAGGAATATTCAATTTCCAAATTAGGCTTAAAGTAATGAAGGCGTCGGACTGGTAGTATAGCAAGTGGAATCATTTTGAATCAAATTAATAATTCTGAATTGTAAAGCAATAATAACTTGAAACTCGCAATATTAAATACCACAAATCTCATTTTATTCTCTGTAGAAAGATATCGAGAATAAAATAAGCAATTAATCACCGTTTCATAGTTATATAATTTGAAATACATAGTGTGTTCAAGAATTTTAAGAAATAACAGATCTAATAATCATGAAACATTGCATGGAAATCGCCATCTAGGGGACAAAAGTTAAACTTTTTTGCAGTTTTCTTTGGACATTATTTAAAGCAGATGTTTCCCCATATAACGGAGGAAATAGAGATTGATTGAAGTACTTCAACCAAGATGGGATGTATATTGTATTAAATAGAGTCAATTTAATTAGAATACCTTATTAGGTCTGTATAAAAGTTTTAAGCTCATTAAGAAAGGTTTCAAGTGCCTAATGAATAGTTGATAGATGACACGTGTGTACATAAAAAACACTTATTTTATCAGCGTTTTATATAATTTTATTAATACTTATTATTTAAAAAGTATATTAATTAAATATTTTATTTGTTACTAGTTGGTATCAGGCGCGTTGCTGCCGCCGATGAAATAATTTTGGAAATATCGTTTGAAATTTAAAGTAATTATATTGTTTAATTATGATTGATAGAAATAATCCTATTTATTTTTGTATTGGGGATGAATACATTAATTGAAATTATGAGATATGTAAAAGAGAAGTGTAAATAATATTTATCCTTTTTTTCTTTACTTTATGGTTCTAGAGCTTTAGTTTAGACAGTATTTTTTTTTCCGTCTTTAGCACAAACAAATAAATTTCTTGAGTTTCCGACTCGTAACCATCCAGCACAGGGCTGCTTCTCTCAAAAACATGGATTTTTTAGATTCAGTCCGCACTTTTCAAGTGACTGACCTTGCGCCTTATTGAGGGTCACTGATAATTCAAGTGGAATGTGGTGCTGCAGTTGTTTGAAATCAAAAGGAATATCAGAGGGAATAATGGGAATGCATGGAGTGAAGACATCTACTTCAATCGATTTTCCTTTAAAGATATTTGTAACACTTCTTGGCTCATATTATTTTTTAAAAATTCTGATACTTGTGGTCAGGTAGCATGTAAACGTTGTCTTTCGCTTCTTGCCTAACGTTCATCTTAATACTCTGAAACACATGATTTTTGAATCGTGACACTCTGAAACACTCAATTTGCAAATTAATTACTCTTTTGTCGTTCCTCGTTTGTTTATGAAGCTCGATTTGTCTAATTTCTAGATGCTGCGCTGTTTGATCACTTAATAAAGTGATGAACATTTGGGAACGTATATTTTGTCGAAGATATCAGCATGATATACATTTGTATAATCGAAATATCGTTCGTAGATTCACTGAATAAATATAAAAAATATTGTTTGCACTGGAAAATTTCCATTATAAATAACTTATCTTGAGCGGCATCGATAATAATTTTATTTTATATGTGTGAAATCAACTCTGAATAATATGTACGGGTTGCTACAGACAAAATAGTGAGCACGCTGAATGACAGCCTTTAGTGTAGAAGATTATGCATTGATTCATGAAAAAAAAATTAGAGCTTTCACAAAGTATTTTTGATTTCATTTCCCTCAAACTGACTGACGTCAATCATTAATCACAATAATTTTATTTTGTTTGATATATGTGAGATTAATTCCAATGTAGTGTGCTGTCTACCTTTTGAAATTATTAATTTTGAAATTATTAATTTTAAAATATAACCTCCGTGGAAATGCAAGCAATAAGATTCACCGCAATCGGTAGAACAGTACAGCAACGCATAGGATACGAACTAAAAAGAAACTATTTTTATATCATAGATATGATAACTGTATTCTGTCCATAATCTTCGCGTAGGTGCAAGCAATGAGTTGACCAATTGCATAGAAACCGATTGAATAGTACGGCAGAGCATAAGTACGAACAAACAGAATTCGTTTTTATGTAATAGATTTATGTATTCTTTTAGAATTTTAATGCTTTGTGATCTTTGATAATTATAAGGGAAGTTTTATCTTTCATGATACGTTTAATGTTTGCTCAGAATTCTCAAGATTAATTTTAGAATATGTGATTAAAATATTTTCTTTTAAAATTGATAAAAGAAAGAATATATATATTTATGCCATAAATTTGATGAGATAGATAATTTAAATATTTTTTAAACTTAAAAGGGTGCAAAAATTGTGTACTCTAATATTCCAGGAATCAATAAAACGCAACAATTTAAGTTAATTTTTAATTAAAAGTTCAATTTTATAGAATTGGTTCCCTACAATTTCTCGCATAATCTCTAATAAGGCTGTTACCTCAGACAATGTCTAACATAGCATTTGCATATAACAGCTACGAAATATCAACTTGTATTTAGTACAGATGCTAAATTAGAAAAATTGTCTAAAATCATTGTCTAATTTAGCATCTTTACTAAATCCGTTATGTCTTCTTGGCGAGTTATTTGGAAGTTAAACCTTTGTTAAAAGGTTATTTATATTGATGACCTAATTTTACTATGCCTGTAACAATAGCGATCGGATGAGCGCTATGGCAGTCCATAAGAGAGATTCAAACATTCATTTTTATTGTTATAGATATCTAAGCAATTTTCGCTGCACCACTATTCAATTAAACAAGTTTTACTTTAATAAAGCAGTGAACTTGGCATAGTTAGGTTGTGTTCATTTCTCCAAATTTTACCTAAGCCGTTACTTGTGATAAATTAGCAGCCTTCAGAGAAATTAGAGAGTCTACTTTAAGCTGTCCATAATAACAGTTGTAGGGACGGTTTTCTTTTTTTTTTTTTTTTGAAAGTTACGCAGGTAATTGAGAGTGGCTTTAAAAAAATAGTGAGTGTTGTCTCGGAAAAATTGTCAACGTTCTTGAATGTATTTTCTGATTGATAATAAACTGTCTAAAGTCCTTTCGACAAAAAAAGTGTTATTTTATGAAAAATAGAATTTTTATACA
Organism: Argiope trifasciata; assembly: GCA_026543055.1. Lineage (NCBI taxonomy): Eukaryota > Metazoa > Arthropoda > Arachnida > Araneae > Araneidae > Argiope > Argiope trifasciata. The sequence continues at coordinate 1,490,885 of JAPMOQ010055423.1, read as the reverse complement.
TGTAAATCAATGAATACGGTTATTTACATACATAGACACCTCAGAAATATATTTTATGAAAGAGCAAAGCTTTCTATAATGAAAATGTACTAGCGGACTTGGCAAAAGCTGGGCTACATTTATTAAGAAATGCTTAATGTCCTGTTGTCTGCGTTTTGCTGCTTGCTCAAGAAAATGGTGAATGAAATTAATCCAATACGGATTCGCCCTGTTGTTTAAAATATTGCATTGCAATTTAGTCAGTCCCTCAATTTGTGATATTTTGGAAACGTATATATGGTAGAGTTCTGAACCACTTAATCCTTTCTCCTGCAGTTTTTCATAAACTTTGTGACCAGCAATAATACTTCTTGCGGAAAAACTTTTTTTTCTCGCTACCCCTCTGGAGACACTATTCAATGTCATTTTCTTCTACTTCTGCACATCCAATATCTCTTTTTTTTTCCTCTCAGAAAATCAATTATATTATTTACATTTTCTTCATCATCATGCATTACATATTCAAGGAGGTGGAGTGTTAACAACTAATACGTTTCAGGCTTCCCGGCCAACAACACCCAGTTTTCAATTTTCGATAAGTTCAGGATATGGCCTTGATCATCATTATTTCCAGAATGAGGAGAGCATAATAGCTGCCTACTCGATTTCCGTCCGCTTTTTCACCCAGTCTTTAAGGCGACTAAGTACATCAAAACGTTTTTCTTAAAATTTCAATGTTTAAAATTATCTTTTACTTTTATTTCATGCAAAACAGTACTTTATAACAAAGTTTTCCATAAAAGTGTTTTCAAAAATATTTTTTAAATTTAAAATTCCTTAAAAATTTTGATTTTTTTTTAATTCTAAGGTTTTTTTAAAAAATAAATGTTTTTACTCCAATTTTTTTACTAGTTACCCATTAATCTATATAAATAAAAATGAATATTTGTGTGAACGTCTCTTATGTACGGCAGCGTCGTTCATCCGATGGCGATAAAACTTTGATTTCTTATTACTTCCTCTTACGATAGCTCATATATTAGAAACAATTAACATTATTATTGAATATAGTTGCTAAAATTTAATAAAACATTAAATGTATTTGTAATAGTCCTCTCGTGACAGTTCAAATTGGTGCAGATTTTCAATAATCTAATAATATCTTATCACAAACGTGCAAGGTTAATAGAAGGCGATTAGAAACAACGTTTAATAACAGAATATTTAACTATTGTATCAAATTATAAATGTATATATTATAAAAAGTGATTACAAAATATAAGCAGCCGTCTACTGTTTATTTAAAATAGGCGTCATTGTTATTAAAGCGTAAGAACTCGTGTTTTTTGCATCCTGATACTTCCCTGATTAACGCAAGCACTAATTATCAAAATTCTATTTGAAAAGTATAAAATAAATCCTCTAATAGTAAAAATTTCGATAAAATTGTCTGATTTTAATTTTGGAAATGTTGCATACGAAATTATTAATACTTTTTGCATCAAATGAAAAAAAAAAAAAAAAGGCAGAACGAATTAATGATTACATTTGTCATAACTTAAAATTAAAGAATACCACAAATTTTACGAATACAATCGATGTTTAATTACTGTTCTATTATCTCGAAAAGTTTAATAATGGAGAAAAGAAGTTAAAAGGAATCATTTTTAAATACTGAGTTCAATTCTGGGAAAAGAAAGCGAAGTTTTAAAGTTCTTTAAATTTAAAGATAAAGTTCTAAATTATAATTAAACCCCGAATTGATGTGAAGTTTTGAATTCTTGAAGGACCAATTCAAACAGTAATTCAAATTTAAATCAAAACTCTGATTAAACATATATGTTGACTTTAAAAAGTATCTGCTGCAGAAGTTAAAAACTCAGTAAACTTTAAAAGTATTTCTCGACAAGGATCAGCTGAAAAACTTGATATTACTTAAGTGCTAAAAGAGATAACTGTCATTAACAATTTCCCAAAACAGAAAATACTAGATCCCAATGGGCAAAATCTAATATGAAAGATATATTTTTCTGAATTTTTAAAATGATTTTTAATAAATAAATTACGTTAACAATAAATGATTTATTGCAACATATTAATTTACTGCATACTCTTTCATGAGCTTGAAATAGACATTTGAACTTTTCTTACTTTCTTAAAGCAGGACATTTTAAATTTACCACTATTTCAAGGCACCATGATTTTATAAAGCAAAAACGCATTCGTCATATGATGGTAATAATTAGAAATTTTATCTTCCTTTTAAAGCTGTGAGAAGTTATATCTCAGAGCATAGCATGAGCAGATAGGTATACTTGTTTTCACATTAAAAATCATTTAACTATGCGAAGTTGGGATTGATGCAGATAGGAAGGGTGTTAAGTTTAATAATTGTATTTTGAAAATGGTTGCGGCGTGCCTTTTTTGAAATCGGATTTCACTATTTTGAATGCTGCCTTGCTGGATTTCAGAATAAATAAATTAGTTATAATCATTCGGCATTATAAGTATTCTAGACTTTTATTTTAGTTTGATTTTAATCAATAGATGTGCTATATTTTTGTTTCAAGAATTCATGTTTAAATCATTAGCTTTTAATTTTAAAAAGTGTACAGATAATTAGAGATGACATTTTCAAACTCATATGAATTAAAAGTTTCATCCAGATAAAATGAAAAAAAATCTTTGAGAAGATAATTGTAAAATTAACTTTTATTCTATAAAACAAACCTTGATTTTCTAAAGGTAATTATTAATTAACATTGATTTTATTATTCAAATGGGGTTGTTTTTAAAAACATTTTTGCAAAATCATGATACAATATTGATTTCTTGAAAAATTTTGTAATCATATGTTTTGATAGATATGCGGTTGAATAATATAATTTAATAATAATAATGATTTTAGAAAGCATTAATATAATTCTATTAATTTAAAAAAGCATATTATTTTTACTTACTGAGTTATTTATATAGATTTAATTTTCTCTAAAAAATACTCTTCGCATTTTTATTAGTTAATTTTAACCTTGTTTGCGACACAAAACGTAGTCATAAATAATTAAAATTTCCACACACGGACAAAAGCATTTGGACACATAATTCAAATGATGAAGTTAATGTTTATTCGTTTCTAAAATGAATCTATTTATATAAAATGGCTTGATCTTGAATATTTCTGACAAGTTACTGATGCGGTTATTTTGTTGGTTTGCGTTTATGATTTTAATTACTTCACATGCGTATTTAATAACACAACACCTTCATCGTTGCTTAAAAGAAGAATGAAACATTTTTCTAAAGTACCACTATTTTAGATAATATACATATTTTAATTCAAACGATTCTTGTACTTGGTGTGTTTCATTTATCAGTTGTATGCGTTCTGAGAATTGCTGTTCTGTTATTGAATGGCGGGACAAAAAGTTAATGCGATTTGTATGCGACAATGTAGTGGAGCTTTGTTCTGTAGGTAAATATTCCGTTAGCAAACTGGCGCTTCAATGCATATCGTTTCCTTTTCCAGTCCGATATTTAAAGTGGTAAGAATTAAGAACATCCCCCTCCAGCACCATTCTGACTTCATTCATCATGCAGCAATAAAAGCGGATACCATTCGAAACATATTATTTAAGAAGAAATTGATTCAGAATTTACAACAGCACCCATTTTCTTAACGAATTCCAAAACTACCTGAAATGTTTTTTTCTGAAACCAAATTTCATTGGTCTAGGTCTGTACGCTTCGTTTTGGCCAATCGGCATATTCTCTCGTTAGCTCATGTAACTCCAATAATAAAACATAAGAATTTACTGAAAAACGAATGAATAAATGTATTGTTGGATTATAAGTATTTAATTTTACAAACATACTGAAAAACTTATTTCACTCTATAGTTAATGCATGAATATTGAGTAATAAACTTCATATTTTATAATAAAAAACGGACTATGTTAATGTTTTTGAAAATGTATTTAAATTATAATTTATTAAATTTTTTTAGAAAATTTATTTTTAATTTATATATTTAATTTAGTTTTTGAAAATTATAATAAATTTATTATCTCTCAATTATTTTAATTTATGATCTAATGAGTATTTCTTATAAAAGTCTCGAATTACATGCCCATAACAATAATTATAAATTTTTATCTCCTTATAAATGGGTGAAAAAAATCAGGCATGAAAGGATTATTTAGATTAAGCATTTATTATTATTATTTTGGATACAAAATGCGTCTTACGTTTATTCTCTACGCATAAGAGAATAAAGAACTTGAAATAATTTATTGATTAATGAAATAACATATTTTAGTTTACGCTTATCTTTTGGAGTTTAAAATCAGTATTTCTTCTGAGTTTCTGATAGTACAGAGTTATGATTTCGTTAAAACTATGGTTTTCAGTTGATATCTTAAATAATAATCTGATGTATTCGAATGAAAAAAATAAGTAATCCTGTAAATTAAATTTCATTAAAAAATTCTCCCAGCATGCAAAATTGATTTTTTTTTTCGTTTTAAATTGCACAAAAATTCATATAAAATTAATTTTTAAATTAATATTGTTCTTAAACAACTTGTTTTACAAAGAAGACAAAAGATTAAAAGCAAATTTTATAATTATTATTTTTTTAATTTCGGTTCATTTATATGGACAATCGCTGTTTTGTCATATAATGTTGTTACAATGTATTAAACCTCTTTTCTTATATACTATTATGAAGAGTTTCAATACAAATGGAAGACACGACATTTTATGGATAAATAAAATATTTTTACATACATTTTTGTCTATTAAATTCTATTTATTTAATTTGTATATATTTATGAAATTGTATATAAAAAGCCTGTATCGTTGCTAGATGGTCGATGGAAAACTTAGATGGTTTTGTTCGTTAATTTTATCGTGTAAGGGATCTCTTGCACGTTAATGCCAAACGTCCTCCCGCTGTTGTGGTGTGAGGGTGAGGTAATTGGGTGAGGATTGGGGGTTAACAACTCAGGTGTCTTCAAGTCATGTGCTAATGGTTCATGCAAATCAAACCTTCTTTATTAATCACAAAAATTACTGATACTTAAATTGAACACTTAACTGCAAAATGAAATTTATGATTAGAAAAAAAGCTGTATTTACACTTATGCTTCGGAGAATCTTGAAATTAGGATGACCTCTTCAGAAGAAATTGAAATTTATTTTTCCGTTATTCTGCTAAAAGTGTTTAGATGTTCACTCGGTGACATGCTTTTTTCTGTTTCTTTTACGTAGACACAATTAAGTGCATATAACTGATAATAATATACTCCATTTTGTTGAAATTTGTAAATTGTTTGAAGAAAGAAACTGAAATATATTTTAATAATTAGATAATTTCCGTCTAGATAAATGAGAACAAATAAGTTCAAATTTTGCAAATTAAGTTAAGAAGATACAAATATATTAAAGCTACTTGCGACGTTGTCATGATATTATTAAGTAAGATATTTTCTTCCAGAAAATTGAACCCCATTTTTAGTAATCAAGGCAGTAAAGATGAAAGATGAATTGTCAAAATAATTGTTATAAACAATTTTTACTTGAAAAAACTTTATTATTAAAAAGAGTATTATTGAAAAAGCAGAAAAAGCTGAGCATGTGTGAGCAAATATGTGTTGTTTTTCAATTTTGGTCAGAGTGCGCGAATTCTTATTTTTTTATCATAATAAATTACACAGCTTTAAAATATATATAAATCTGAATTAAAAATCGATATTTTGCAATAATTGAGATAAAATTTTACAAATGCTACTTTTACATTCGATATTGTATATTATTCAGCAACAATCAGTAAATCGCATCTGGAAACTTCAGCAAGGCAGGATTAAAATATTTGAAACGAAAATAATCGAAAAACGAATGTCTACAAAACACAGAACATTGAATGTTTATTTAAGAAAATGTTATAGGAAACATTTGAATTTCATTTTTTCATAAATCCAAAAAGTAATAACTCAAAGAATTCAAGGAAAAAGAATTTGAAAATTTTGCTCCTCCGATCCTCAAACGAAGCTAGTAAAATAAAATGTTATTATCATATGCTTTTCATAAGATTTACATAGCCGATTATTCAGCTCATTTTCTTTTTGTTCATCAGCATTTGACACTCTCTTGCAAGTTAAATTTGTCAGGCCAAACGTCCTCCCGCTGGTGTGGAGAGGGGGGTGTCGCTTCAGGTGTCGTCCTCTTCATCTGACCGTGGTTCAAAAGGACGAGGTCCGTCCCAATACAGTCCTCGTGTTGCCTTAAAACGGGACGTTAATATGATTAAACCAAACTTATTTAAAGCCCTCGCCAACTGTTTTAATTTTCTTCGAAAGAGACACCAGTAAAAATCCCAATGGGAGAAAGCTAAGAAAGCTTACGTGAAACATGTCTTTCAAAGTATACATTTTGACTTTAATAACTGCCTGATGTTGCAATGTATTTTAAAATAAGTAAAAATTATATATCAATATATTGATAGAACATAAAATCAATAATTTTTTACACGCGTGAAAGACTCAAACAAGCTTAAGGTTGAATAAATTCCCCTTTCCAGGTACACAATTAATATATTTGCATATTTTAAATGCCTGAGTTTCTTTTAAATGTAGATAAAGTAATTTTTCTTTCGGCAATTGTAGATAGAAGAAAAACGAATCGGTAAGGAGATAGAGTTAGTAATACTTCCAAAATATCATTGTCATTTTCTTCAATTACTGGATGATCTTGATCAATATTGTTTAGCAGAATTAACCAAAAATAGTTTTTGAAATGTATAATTAGAAATATTTAAAATTTAGAAATTTTCAAATACAGATCGAATAAACAATATTACGAATTTAAAATAAAAATTACTGAGGGAAGCTGAATTTATGAGGGATCAGTGATGTCTATATTTAGTAATCATTTGGTTGCGAAAGTGGTTTCAGTGAAAGAAACAAATATTATCGATAATGTACGAATATTTTCATCATTTAGCAGTAAATTTATGAGATTTTTTTAGATATTTTGATGCACTAACACAGGAGCTTTAGAAAGGCGGGTGTACAAACGTAAAGCCGAGGGGATTTTTTTTAGCAGACTGTTCTTCGGGGGGCTCTGACTGACTAGTTTGTAGCATTTATTCGCTTAGAATTTGGGTTTTCACGCATAATATAATGTATGTGTTAGCTAAACACATGCTTGGAAGTTATTTTTTACCTTTGCAGAAGAGATTTTTTTTTCTTTTTGTGCATATGTAATTGTTGGCTGTTACTTAAATTCTTCAATTTATCTCATTACTCTCAATATTTTGTTTTCCAGTATTAATTCAAAAATAGGTGCAAATCGTATGCGTGAGTTTAACATATATTTACTACTTAAGTCAGAAATAATATAATATATTTGGAAAAAAAATGTCTATATATCTGAAAATATTTGTTTACTAAAATTGATATATTAACATCTTAGCAGAACAAAACGAGAAATTGGATAAGAGATCTTTTACCGTGTTTCTTGCCACACTAATCAGTATAATGACATATTGGGATGGTATTGCATCCATTTCGATAATGGAGCATATTTTATTCGTCGGAGCACCGACGGAAAAAGTGTATTTTGGTCGTTTATCCTTCTTGATAATTATCATCACTTTCCCGCTTTCTTCAACCATTAAATCTATCCTAAGTTTTGAACCAAATCTGAGGTAATCCCATCTGGAAGGAAAATTAAGCGAAAATGAATATTAATATAACCCAGTTTATTGAATGCCACTCTTAGCAAAAGATAAAAATATTCGCAATTAATTTTTTCATCAAATGAAAAAAAAGGATGAAAAACCATTTAATTCAAGAATTCATGAGATTGTGTTTGGATTCAAGGATTTTTTTAATTTAAAGTAATTCAGTTAATAAATTGATATTATCATTGCTTCATAATTCGAATTAATTAAGCAACTATTTAGTCAATTTGTTAAAATGTTCTTTAGTATTTCATACACACACACACATTAGAAAATATTTATACAGGTTGGGCAAAATTCCGTAAAAAGTTTTAAAATGCATAAAACCGAAAAAATAAAAATGAAAGCGGTTTTCAGGTTTAGCATTGATAGGTCACAGGATATCATTTAAGATAAGAAATATTAAAAATAATATCCGAAAGAGGGAGCTGGTGATAATGATTTGGTTGGATATATGCAAATGAGGTTAACAATTATAAGTACTTGTGGTCTTGATCCAGTACCGTTTCTCCGTCATGTATGTGAAAAAAGAATGCTGAGACAGAAATATAAAGCCTTGTTGATTGAGCGTTTTTTAGGAACTAGGAAAAAGCGAATGTTGTACTGCGTAAATTCTAGTTTCGGAGAAATGTGATGATTGGAAAAGGACCCTTAAACTGTGGCAGGCCTCATAAAGCTTGTTCAGTGGTTTGAGGAAGCTGTTTTGCTGGAGGGCGGCGTGATGGTCTATACAACCAAGTCTAAGGTAGACACAATGAGCACGAGTTGCAGCCAAAATGGAAACATTAGCTTCAGAATCTAAATGTGGAAATGTAATCTAATTGTGAAGCACTGACTACTAAAATAAATGATTTGAAAGAATATTTCTGTTTTTGCCTGTTGTACAAAACGTCACCTATTGATTTTTTAAAACTATTTTCTCTCAACTTAAAAAATATTCCGTGATTCATCGATGGACGGTCTGCAAATTGTTTTTAATCGGCTTACTTTAATGGTTTTATACAGTTTTATAGTTCTTGTGTATTTTTTTCCCACTCTGTATCTATTAATGCACACATAAAAAAAATTAACATACCACTATTTATACAACAAAGTGACTTTACATATAATAAATTAAATCAATCTGGTTATACATAATATACATTGGCTATTTTTTGTGGCGCTGCACCGAAAGTGAATCAGAGCGGTGTGCAATATCAATTTTCATGATATTGCATTTCAGCTGATTATGATTTCTCATAATGCTATGTGAACCCACCCGTATATTCCTTTCACAATGTAATTAGTAATTTCATATAAGCCGGATAATATTGTTTTCTAAGAACGGGTAATTCTCAATATGGATGATGCTTATTTCTTTCGTGAGGGGTGACTTTAACAATCGTTAGAGAACGCTTTTTCATATGCAAAAATATTTTATTGCACTGATAATGACTAATTGATGTTTCCGAATAGAATATTAAAAATTGCTAATCAAACTCCATTTTTAATTTTTTTTTAAATGACGATTTTACGGAGCTGTTCTTTGTGGTATTATTTTGAAAGGATATGGAGGTTATAATTGAAGTTACTTTACTCAGACTTATGCCGATACCATTCTTTTTGATATTTTGTGCTGAAACCGCTATTTTAATTGAACAATAGAGAAATATCTGCAATGAAATAGATAACACAGATTTCTATTAGCATATGCAAAGATAATGTATGAAGAAGAAGTACCACACACTTGAAACTGGATCTTAATTTACTCACAACATTTGCTCCATGGGCTTCCTAGTTGAGTCAATCATGTGTCAAAAATTGTCAATATGTTCACGGCGAAATGCTTTTTCACGGATTACAGCAATGTAGCTAATCATTCTTGCCTTCAATTTAAACAGATTTTGTACTCTTTTTACAAAGACACGGCTTTTCAAGAAACCCGGTAACGAAAATCACAAGGTTTCAAGTATAGAGATTGAGGAGGCTGTTCGCTTAAAAATTTTCCGAAATACCGTTCCTTTTAAGGGTCTTTAGGGTCCAGATTTCGCATAACATGGGCCTTATATTGTAACCACAATACATTTTGAATTAAAATTAATTTGCATATAGGTTTTATTTGAACCTGCTGTTTAACCATTAGCCGAAGCTTCCTCGCAAAATTACTAAGAATTTTTTTTCCAAAAGGACACGATTTTATGCTAGAAAGAGTAAAATAATTTAATATATCATTCGTCTGTCACACTAGTTTGTAAATTCCGAGTCTTAAAAGATAGCTTTATGGATCAGGTCCTTTTAAATTCCTGTCATTGTGAATAAAAACGTCAATAACTTTCGAAACAATATAAATATGGCTTTTGCCTTTCAGTATGATGTAAAAAAAGGTGTTAACAACAAACAAGCGCATAAAAAATGATATATTGATCATTTTTTAAAGTACCATGTCCCGTTAAATGTTACTTTGTATTCATGATAAATGACGGAATTTTAAAAAATAATTTATTAAGAATCCAAAAACGACAGTTTTTGATGAATAACATGAAAGTCAAAAAATTCTTTTATTTTCCATATTATTCATCAACGATCATTAAATCTTTTTTGGATGCGTTAATAAGACTGCATTAATCATTTAGTGAAATAAAAAATAATGAAAAATAATAACAAATTAACAACAGATGATATTAAACATGCTGCAATCACATCATATTTAAAGTGTTAAGTTCATTAAAACATATTAAGATAAAAAAAATTAGGAATTAATTAATATATAGCTAGAAATATTATTTTATATGATTAAATTTACGAAATTTGAGAGTAATTCAATAACGCAAATGGAAATTTCACATTTCTACTAATAGGTTAATTCTAATTTGTTCAATTTTTTTAAATGATTTATTCCAAGACAATTATTGAACAAACCTCATCCGAAGGAAATTTGAATAATATCTGTCCAGGTGTTTCATTTTGACATCTACAGCAAAGAACGTCTATATTTTCACAAAGAGTAATACAATTCTCCGTGATTTATTGGTTGTCACACAAGATCCAGTATTCGCATCCATTCTAAAATTTTACAAGAAACACAGTACACAAGGAAGAAACATTGAAAGAAATAAAAGAGAGAAAATGTACAAAACAAGATAAATCAACCAAATCAATGACGTCAAAGGCAAGAAAATGTATGAAAAGAGAATCTTCAACAATTCAGCAATCAAGCTCAAAATGGCGGTGACTTTCTGTTTCGTTTCGAAAATTCGAGGCTTTCGTTTAGTTCCTGTGCAAATGCATCAACAGAAGTGGTGCTGTAATCGTTTACCAAACTTCGAAGTGAGACCTCTGGTACTCTTTCTCTGCGGGTAGGACGAGATACAAAAAAGTTGGACTATATATCAGGTCATTACTTGATAATAAAATCAATTTTTTTTCCTGGAATAATTGCAGTCAGATAGCAACTCTTATTCTTTAAACACCAAGCTGTTCAGATTTTCCATAACAGCTTCATTAAACTTGATTTGTGTCAATGATGATTACTGCGCTCTCATTGAAAAAATTTTATATTATGCGTTTTTTATTTAAAAAAGTGGTATTTAAAATTATTTTTGTGTGTTAAATGAATTATTTGAAATGAACAAGCGTGCTAATTCCTGTAAAACTAGGAGATATAGTGATAATATTACGAAGCGCCTATGAAATTCTTTCGATTTAACAGTTATCAAATTAAATTCGGTTTCCAAACAAAAACAAAAAATACAACCTTCCCTTTTTTTTTCTTGGATTTTTTTTGTATTATGCTTTTATTTTTTCTTTTGGTTAAAGTTCACATTTTTTTCAGAGCTTCCTCAATGTGATATTGATATTCTGGATTGTAATAATCTTCATTTACCATTGATATCCTTATCGATAATTTTCTTATTGTAACTTATACTAAAGCAATTAACATAGACTATATAATCGTCATCGTAAAAGAAACTGTGATTGAATTAAAAGGCTCATCATCGGCCAATGAATGAAATCTTCCAACAGGACGGACGTTCTATCATTGGTATAGATTTAACTCGATCCCGTACACTCCCTTTGCCAGAGAATTACGATCCATGATGAATGGTTTCCCACCTATATTTCTATACTACTCTGCTGCCAAGGATTTAATTCCACATTAATAAATATTTTTAAAAACATGATGAATTTTGTCTACAAATATAGAGCAATATACCAAACGCATGTTAAGCTCATACATATAGTTACACAAAAATGTACTTTAAAATGGAATTCAGATCTTGTACCATTCAAGCATTTAACACTTGAAAACATTTATTAAAAATTTTAGATCATGGAATTAATTGTATTACACAATTTTTATTCACCATTTTTATCACTCTTTGAAGAGTACAGAGTCATTTGCAATCTTTCGAAGTTTAAAAGTTTCCAAAAATATTCATTAGTTTTCCACAAAAGTTATCATTATCAGAAAATAATAGCAGAAATAGGGAATTTGACCTCTTAATATTGAAATGATTGGCAGTGAAAATGGCTGTCCTTGATATCCATGGTATATCAGAAAATATTTATCTGATGCAGTGTGCGTCTGACATACCTGCAAGCAAATTGAGGCACATAATCCAAATAAATAAATAGAAAATAATAACGAACGTATACAAATACAAAACCGCCTGGACTCGCCTCATCGGCTGAAGGTTTCGTCCAGTTTTAAAGTTCTTATTTGTGAGAATTTGCTTCTCTTCGCTGCCTTATGTTTATATTAAAAAATCGTCATATTGAGTATAATATGATTGTCTATATAATGGCACAAGTATTTTATCACAAATCTTCCAGAGTGTTTTTTCGAGTAATTCCATCCATGTGTTTGGCGATGGTATTGGCGGATTTGTGCCAATGTGTATCTTGAATTCCGCCAAGAATCAAACCTTCTTCAATCATGGCGTTTGCCAGTTTGAGATTGAGTCTAAATTAATTATGTTAATGTCTTGGAGCTAATCTGCCCGCACTACAAGTTGGTGGCATCTTAATGAGCCAGTAACAGCAGCTAGACAAGAGCGTACGCTTTAGCTGAATGGTTAAGTTACTGAACTTTAAACCCAACATCGCGGAAGATGTTTTAATAGCGCCAAGCATTATGTCGAGCGAAGAGTGTTGCTACTGTGTCAAGTGAGTCTAACGACTTTGTGTTGGTTGCATTTTCAGAGGGTAGGTGGCGCCCGGACAGCAGTTTGAACGTTCATAGTCCGAGGTCACCAATGAAGAGACTGATCAAACCCAAACATAGCAGATTCGAAGTGTTTCTGTACTCGTCGTCCGACTAGATATCTATCATCGATACAGATAGAGATATCAATACAATTTCTGAATGGATTGGAAGTCAATATACATTCCGAATAATCTGATCTGAAATGATTTTGTAAATATTGTAACTCAACTTATTCCAACTTGGTGTGCACTAAATGGCTGAGTGGACGAATGCTATAAACTGGAAGAGACAATTCGCAATTACGTGTCCGACTGCAGGCGTTGCCTAAATATTGTTTTGCTTCTGATTTTCTTCCTGTAATTTCTAATTTATTCTAGAATATTCTTATAAATTCTGCCTCTTTCCAAATCTAGAAGATTCGAATCATTTCTTCTCGCTAATGTGTTATCATTGACTTTAGTTAACACATGGTTTATCTATGCTAAAATATCTATTTTAAAATCAGCTATTGATTGGCATTTTCCTACCACGAACAAAAGGACTTATTGCTTTTCTTAAAACCGCTCTTAACAAGAGTGAAATGGAATTGTCTTTTTCTACGTGTTTTCTTTCATCCTTTTTATAAGCAAAAAGTTGTTGCACTAACATAACGCCCTCTAGTTGCTGTTTCCCGAAGAGCTGTATAGTCTGCTCTGCTAATTTGCTCTTTACGTATGAATGTAATCATATATACTTCTTTCTCAAGCCATTCAAACAGACGTGAATAACAACATACTTAACAATCACAGTTGAATCATAGTGGTTAATCACGTTCAAGTTCAAGTTCAATGGTATAATTGTCGGAGCACCAGTCTTTTTGGCAAAAGACTATCTCCTTATTGAGGTGACTGTTAGACATTTTGCTTTTAGTATTCTATCATTAGCTGTCTATTTCACTGGGTGGAGGGGTTAATCACTAATTTGAGAAAAACTTAAAATAACTTTTATTTATTCCTTATAGTGGTACTTTCACATACATTATTCTTTTTTACTTTCTCGTAGCGTAGCATGGCGAATCATTAAAAAAATAATATTTTGTCGATCTCTTCGTTTTAGAACTCTTTGAATCTATCGAACACATTTTTGGAAGATGCAGTATATGCTTGTCTAAGATAACTTAAAAAGGCTTTTATCAAGGTATATATGAAATATGATATACGGCCTTTTTATTAAACTCGAAGCTTTCTGTTTTGTGTAAAATCCGATCAGAGGAAGTCTGTCTGTCAGGCTATTCGTATATAATTCTATCGTATCTAAAATACATAAATAAAGTAAAAAAATAAACGTAAATAAAATAAATTAAAATTGGTTCGTATCTAAACACGATAGCTACAATACGATGAGAACAAGATGGCTAATGCACAGAATTAGCTGTAATATTCAGACATCTATCGCAGTTGAAGCTAAACTGTATATCGCAATATCTCAAAAATAGAAGTTATTTAAATCTATCCAATTTGACAATTGTTTTTGTGAACGTTAAGTGCAGTTTTGAGTCAAATTTTTGCTTCAATCAATTGTAAAAACCGCGTCTAAAACACAAATTAAATTTCCGGATATAATAGTTAAGAGAAAATAAATAGTTTTCAATTTATTAAACTGGATTTATGGTACAAACCATAGAAATAAATTATAGAATAACCAGCTATTGACCACGTCTCTGTTCGAGTGGTAATTTCGATGTATATGTACGGAAAACTATCAAATAATGACACATAAAAAATTAAACATAACCTTAAAACGATACATTTAAAAGTATAAGCATATACGAAAAATATATAACATAAATACAATTTAATAACAAAAACACACAACTAACGTGAAAACAATTTATTTACATTGTATACCCAAAATAAAACAACAAAAACACACAACTAACGTGAAAACAATTTATTTACATTGTATTCCCAAAATAAAACAGCAAATCAAGTTCGGTCAAATCCATTTTATTTATTGATCCAGATTGAGATAGCTACAACAGTATTATACACATAATTTTTAAACTTTTAATTTAAGACAGTTGTCAACAATCACGCGCGAACTTTCAAAAACAGTTGGCGTAACGCATATATCTGACTTACCTACGTCAGTGAGGAAATTTTTTACTTTCATTATTTTGATTTAAAAGCACTTCAGAATGAATCCGAAAGATCGATTCATTTACATCAATTTGTTTTTAAATACTTCAAACACAAAGAAAATAAATGGATGGCTGTTTGTTTTTCAATCACACGAGAACGGCTGAAAAGAATGGGATGAAAGTTAGCACAAAGATAGATTATGGTTTGGAATAGAACATAGGCTACTTTTTATTCCGGCTAAATGAACGATTAATTTTTTATTAATTAAAACTTTGGACCAATTTCTTGTCAGCTAATATAATTTCACTTACAGAACATAAGAAATTACCGAAAATAAAAATTCTATTTCGTAAAAATCCTTTTGGACGAATGAAGTTATTTATTTTGCAGATATACTAACTAAATTCATAATACATGAACAAATAATTGATAACAAAAGCCATGTTTTAGTATTAGAAAAAAAAAATCTTTAAAATTTTTTTTTGGTAATGCTTAGCGAAGTCTGCGGAAATGATTGTCGAGACTCGCCAATTGGACCACAGTTGAGGGTTATTGTTTCAATACATATGATATGATCAAAAGAGCTTGTATTGTGGTTGTTCTTTTTCTTTTATTATGAACAGATAATTTTAAGAAAAGTCTGAGTGCAGCGTTTTATTTGACATATGTGATTTCTGTGAGAAAACGGTCGTGTTAATATATATTTGAGCAATCTTGGCTCATAAAATAATTTTGTTACAATACATTAAAGCAAACTGAAGTTCATTGTTTTAAAATTTAATTTGACCAGCTTCTTATTAGCATCTAAATACTGTGCATGAATTAGTAATTTTGTACATACAAGAGCAGTGAATATTTCAGAAGTATTTTGTAAATCAATGAATAATGTGAAATTATTTATTTTCGCAAGCTTAGAGAATAATTGTAGGATGCATTTTGCATCCAAAATAATAATAATAATAAAGGCATTATCAAATAAAGTTTTCCTTCATAACTTTTTCACGTCCGTTTATAATTGGATATAACTTTATATTAATTACATTTATTTATAAGATTCAAGACTTTCCAATAAATACACACATATAATAAATAAGAATAAAAATAGATTGTAATCTTCCAAGCATAAAATACGGAGTACAATAATTATTTATTCATGCGTAAATTATAAAGCTAAATAAGTTGGTCACTATGTCTTTAAAATTAAATACGTACAATCCCACTATATATATATATATATATTAGAAAATAAAATTTTCATTTTTCAGTAATTTCTTATGTTTCGTACGTGAAATTATAAGAGGCTGACGAGTAACTATATGAAATGGCTTTAAGAAATAAAATATTATGGCAAATAAAAGATTTTTTTTCGCCGCTGATGAAATAATTTTCTCTATATTTCTGAATAACAAATAGTATTGGTTTCTCGAAGTGTATCACCAGTTATATTTGTATGTTAAAAGATAGTTTAAATTAAGAAAAATGAAATCTACTATCTCAAATTTCAAGTTATCGTGTGAGATCATTAGTATTTTTCAGCTGGTATTTTTCGAAATTAATTTAAATCATTGATGAGATTAAACAGATTTGAAAGAATCACGATACTTTTCTGCCAGCCTCTTTCTATATATATTCTCTATCTGTCCAAAACAACTTAATTTGCCAGCAAAAAAAATCTAAAATGAAAGTGTGTATATATATATATATATATATATATATATATATATATATATATAT
>JAPMOQ010055423.1:1445809-1474026 GCA_026543055.1 Argiope trifasciata | reverse complement strand
GTATAAAATGAAAGTATACATACTTATATTTTTAATTTTTCTCTACCGAATTCGAGACGAAAAAGAAAACTCATTTTTCTAAATATCGATTCGTGCTTAATCTGATAGTCTCATGCTTTCTGCAGACTGATTTAAACTGGTTAAGGATTTAAATTAATTAAAGAATTCGTTGGCATTCAGAGAATCTATGATTTGGAATTCAAGTTCTAGCTTTAGTATACAATAAATCGTCAAATGTGAAAACCTTCTGCATTATCTTCTAATAACCCTGATTATTTGAAATCACATCGGAACCAACAGTCTTTGACGATTAAACACACAGTATTTTAGCTTGTTTGATTTATTTTTAGAAAATGTTGCTGGTGTTTGGCAATAACTTTGTGACTGACAAGGGAAAAAGCACAACAGCAGACGATAAAAAAATATATTGCGTCCCCTTCAGGGTTTCCGCAATTTCTCTTAACACAGGGCATTCTTTATTTTTTTTCTTGTTTTGAGTCATCATCTTCTCAAACTCCTCTGCCCATTTTTGTTAACTTTGGTAATCCGGAAAGTTAGGGATATGGACATTTAATACCTCTCTTGCATCCTGTGCACTTTTAAGGGAATTCTTTAAGGATCTGTGATGCATTTGCCCAGCATTACAGTGCTAGTTAATCTCACTGTGACTGAGAAATTTTTGTCTTTTATGCCAGCAGGGAAGGTTCCAGAATGCATTTCTAGAAACAGTAAGAAATTTACAGAGGATTTATCTGATAAACTAAAAAAAAAAGGGTTCAGAATCTTTTGGAACAGGCAATAAAGGAGTAACAAAGAAAGGAAAAATACTTTCAGAATTTTTAATCTAGATTTTTTTTTATTCGAACGCACGATTTTTTGATTATGAGACCCGTGTGATAACCAATTGGCTATGTAGGTTCGATTCTCTTCAATGTAGCAATGCATCACAATAAAAGTAAAAATTTTCAAAACTACCACTAATAAATATGAAACATTTTTTATAAATAAAAATGCTGAGAAATATCTTCGATTGATTATATCCGCAGGTTAGTTGGCATAGCTTTTCTGTCGTTGTATAGAATGGCTTGGTTGATTGATGGTCTTTATTAGTAGCGTTCTAGAGTGGACAGGATTTGTGCGTAATCTCGCGTAAACACATCAAATTTTTGACAATTAGTGTATTTTGTGATATTTACTATGATAATCTCATAAATGTATTAAGTTATTAGAGGAAACCAATCTTAAACTCTACACAGAAGGTGTATAATATATAAATAATAGAGTTCAAATCTCCCCGTTTAGGGTTAAGAGAGTTTTGGAACTATTTATTCGATAGTGTTTTTCTTTCATACAATCGTAAAGAAAGTTAAAGGATGTTATGTTAATTATAAAAATAAACTGCGCTAAATGAATTATTTTGGCATAATCAAAATTCGTACTTTTTTCAGAAGACACAGGTCTGTAGTGTATGATTAAACATTTCAACATTGCTTCAGATATACAACAGAAGCACATCGGTATTAATACATTCGTCAAAAAACGATATTTAGGATAAATTTTTTCAAGCCCTGTCTTGGCTGAATTTTTTTATGTAATATGCCGATTTCTCTAGATACGCTTGGCAATGTATGATCTTATAGATGCATCCCCAAATCTATTCTTTATACTTTAAATCAATAAGAAATTCATATCATATATGTCTAAGACCATGATTCGTCACTTTAAATAAATATAGAGATTTCAGCGTAGTGAATCAATCATTTATTTTTTATAATGTGTATTTATTTATGTATGTAAATAATTACTTTGTATTTTTGAATATATTCCATCCATTTGAATATATATCCCAGAAGAATTTATCTTTGTTTCGTATTTTTGTTTCATTTGAGGTTATTCTGTTCATCTGTTTGTACGTTTGTATTAACTTGACATGCGTTTTTATTTCACACTGTTTTTAACATATTACAACTAAAGTGAGCCTTTTTAAAATCATCACTACTTTAAATGAAATATTTCTTTTTAATATGTAAAACATTTCAGTGAGTTAAGGCAGTTACTTCTAATAGTCAAAAGTTTGAATTGTTGTTCTTCTACAGAATAGCGAGTAATAAATAGATACCGAAAGGAAAGTGAATAATAGTTTGTCAAACAAAAGAGAAACACTTTAATACTTTCGCCATTAGAAAAATACTTTTGAAATATATGATAATCTTTTTGATGCTGGTTTTGACTTTTCCTTAAATACGAAATATAAGTTTTTAACTTTTATTCTCATAAAATATTACAGAAAATCAAATATAAATTAAAAACCTGTCCCCATTTTCTGTTTAGATTCAAAATTCAGTACAAATCTGAATTTAAGGATTGTTGATTATATATCAGGCTTAATATAGAGGCTTTTAGTTTCCATGTCAAAAAACGTGCAAATGTCATTATTTAGAGCAGTTTTGTATAATATTTTTACAGATATATAAATCGATTTATAAAATGTTGTACAAAATTTATCAATATAGTTTATAGTGGCGCTAAGATTTTACTCTCGTACCTATAATGTTTGGCAAACACTGGAGCTTCCTCTAAAAGTTGCTGGGCCAAACTTTGCAAGATATCTTCAATTTCAAGGGCCAGTCAATGTGCCAAATATTACCTGTGCTGATCTTTCTATTACTACTTTCGCTGACACAGATATACACATAACCCTTATGTATGATTAAAGCTAATCAAACTGTATGTTTTTTTTACTTCACTTCTAGTGGTGTCTTTTTTCATGCGTTTGACTTTCAAGATGTGCTTTGTATTTTCATTTTCCATTTCTATTACTCACTTTATTTTTCATATAATGGGATGGTTAGATAATTTTAGAATTGGTACATTTCTTGTTATTACCATACAATATACTATAACTTCCATCATTCTGAAGTATATTTTTTATTCTTATTTGTGTTGCTGCCTTTTCTCTAAAGGTTTCAACTTCATCTCTTAAACCTAGATTTGTTCGATAAATATTTAATTTAAATACATTATTTTAATCAAATAAACTAAAATGACTGTTAATTAATAACTGTTTAATCAAATAAACAACACTTATATACCGGCAATTTTCTGGCCTTGACTGTAAGCCTTTCAATAAATTAAAATGATTATCTCCCCTGCGATTTTCAATACCTTACACCCTTTCGGATAAGTAGGTCGTCGAGGGACAGACCAAGACCAACCAAAAGCAGAAATTAAATAAAATATTAATGATCGGCTATTTAACGGTTATAAATTGGGAATTCAAAGTACAAAAAATAATTAAATATTGATTCAATTGGAAATTAAATGAAGTTTTGTTATTTTTCTGCAGTATTTCAGGAGAAAATAATCTTACACGAAATAATGCACTTACCTTTTAAAATTCAAAACTTTATGGTGTTAATGACATCAATTCCACGTTTCCACAATATTGCTTTCAGTTATAATTAATTATTTAAAAAATGTGAATATTGATAAGTGTATTAAATTTGTACCAATTTATTTTATGATTTATATTTTGTGTAGATATTTTTATAAAGCACTATAGAATGACTGTTGACTGACAGAAATACGAAAATTTCGAATTTTACTTTGTCTTTACATTAAAGAATTTACCCTTACCGTAAAATATATAACAGTTTTGAACTAATTTTTTATTATTAGTCATTATATCAATTTGCCAAAATAGCAACGAAAAAAATAAAATATTCCTTTAAAGATGTATCATTATCTGAATTTTTTCTGAAAACTTTTCGAGAAATACCTTGAACTCTTTTAACAGTCATTAGCTCCTTGTATTTTCGGGAGTCTCAAGAAAATAACGAGTGAGATTCCACTTAATTTGTCTCTTGTTGTTTTCCCATTGCAATCCTCTCCATTCTCAGGATTTACTTTCAAGAGTTTCATGTAAGAGCAACTGAAGTTTTTTAAATAGGAATAGAAAGGAGATCTATTAACATATAACATAAAACATATTTTATCAAGCAAACTTTCCTACAGACATTTAGTTATGTATTTACATTTATTTATGTAATTTTTTTTTAAATATAAGAGCTCTATCTTAATTGTATGTCTTATTTTTTAGGCCCATACACATTTATTTTTCCATGACTGACGTGAAAACAATTTAAAGAAGGCAACACTTCAAGAAAAAACTTAAAGAATAAAGAATATTAAAATTTTGAATTAAAAATTAGCATTTCCAAAACAAGTTTAAGAATGGATTGGCATTACTAGGAGAAAAAAAAAACAAAAATACCGAAGCTAATTTTTACTTTTTTATAGTATGTTTATAGTATTTTAAGTATATTTATAAGTCTCAACAATACGAACTAAACCTTCTTTATTATTGAAAAAAATTACAGAAATATATACTTAAATGGAACACTTAACTGAAAATAAATACTTTAATTTTAAAACAAAACCTGTATTTTCACTGATCAGAGAATACTGAAATCATGATGACCTCTTCAGATAAAATTAAAGTTTGATTTTCCGTCATTCTGCTAAAGGCGTTTAGTTGATGGCTCGTTGGCAATGCTAACAAATAGGGTTTTCTACTTCCTCTACGTTGACATGATAAATTGCATAAGATGATGCTTTGTACTCCATTCTGTTGAAATTTGAAAATTGTTTAACGAAACAAACTGAAGTATGTTTTAATAATTAGATAATTTCCGTCCAGATAAATGTGAACAAATAGGTTCAAATCTTCTTTCAAAATTAGTTAAAAAGATGCAAATATATTAAAGCTACATAGAACGGTTGTTTCGATATTATAAAGTAAGCGATTTTCTTCTTGAAGAATGAACCCCGTTTTTATTAATCAAGTCATTAATGAAAAGATCAATGGCCAAAGCATATTATAAGCGATTTTGGCCTGAATTTTTTTTTCTCGAAAATGTTTTTTTTTAATTGAAGAACAAGCTGAACATGTGTGACCAAATATGTTAGTGCCGGCTCAGAATAGATCGCGGGACCTTTTGATTAGAAGCCTCGTAACGTATCCACTGCACAGAAATTGACCGCCTATGCTACGTGGCGTTATCGTGCCAAGCATTATCGCGACTTTTTCTACCGATAGAAGGCACCACAAGGATATTGTTTTGAAGGATGAAGGCTCATTGTCTGAGGTCACCAGTCTTGAAGTAGTTGTGGCTCGGAATAGAACGCGGACCTTTTGATTCAAAGCCTCGTAACATATACACTTCACAAAAAGTTATCCCCAATGTTGAGTGGCGGTTACTGGGTTATTAAGATACCATGACATATGTATTGTTTTTCAATATTGTTTAGAGTGAATGAATTGTAATATCCTTACCATAATAAATGACAGAGATTTAAAAATAATATTTAATTCCAAATCGATATTTTGCAATAATTAAGATATTTTTTAAATGCTTTTTTTTTTGCTTTCGATATTTTATCTTATTCTGCAACGATAAGTTAATTGAGTCCGGAAACTTCATCAAGGCTGGATAAATATCTTTTGAAACATCAATGATAGAAAATGAATATCTGTAAAACCCAGAATATCTAATGTTTATTTAAGAATAAGGCAACGGAAATATTTGAAATTAAGGTTTTCATAAATTGAAAAACCAAAAACGCAAAGGAACAAAGAATTCCAAGAAAAAAAATCGAAGATTTTGCTCTTTCGATCCCCAAACGAAGCTATTCAATGAAAATGTTTTTTCATATGTATTTCAGATTTATATAGACGATTATTCAGAACATTAATTGTTGTTGTTTCTCAATACTTGACGCTTGCTTCTGTCAGAAAACTATTATTTTTATCAATGATCAATAATTTTAAGTAATGTATGGTAAGTTAAAAAAGTTATTAGCACACCATTATTGAAATACAGGTTTATAATTAAAAATATGTTAACTGTGTAACAGCTTGAAATTAGTGTTACATTTAAATGCTTTATTATTAGCTGTTCTTGAAATTTGAGAGCGGCGCGTGTAATATCTTGTGATTGTGTTTACATTCTTTTACTTGCGGAGTTTTACTTATCCTGTGTGGGGCCGAGGCAGCCTGGTAGGTAAAGCGTCAGTCTCGCAAGCGAAAGATCGCGGTTCTGACCTCGTCTCGGCCAAAGACCGCCGTATTGGCCAGTGGTAGTTGGGACACGTTCAATAGGTCGTGACTACAAAGTCCTCCAAGTTCCCATAACCTCTGGAGGTGCTAAATCAGGAATGAGACGGTCTCTGTACTGGATCTAAATACTGATTTGTGGATGGATGAGTTCTGCCACCCCCTCAAAATTGTTATGTCGTGTGTGTTTGAGCAAAGTCGTCCTTTCACCTTAACGGAACCGTTCACAACGAAAGGCGCACACTTCTGCCTTCATTCGAAAGAGCTCCGCTCATTCGGGCTTGGTAAGACCAAGCGGCATTAGACCCACCACCACTTATTCTGTAAGTGTCCGGCGCTGAATTATAGTTTATCCAACGTTGTTTTCCACAAATCATCAAGGCTGTAGGATTTTAAGTGGACTGTATGCTTTACTTTGGCAATAAAGTTTCTACTAGTGTTAGTTCGTTTTTTGATTTATGAGACTAATCAATAAGGCAAGAAGAATGACAAACTCTGACAGTCTACAGAGAAATGGTTGCCACATTTGGCATACTATCATCTGACATGGCGATAATAGCAATATTGGTTTAACATTTAACAAAGACCTTTGCACGTAATTCTGATTTTATTTTAATGAATAAATACAAATACATCATTTTTATAATTATTATATTAATTTTAATTATTTTACATGATAAGTCCAAAAAAGTTATTTAAACACCACTATTTAAATACAAGCTTATATTATAACTTCGTAAGCAACTTTCATATCAGAGCATCCCTTCTTGTTGTGATACCTGTTTGAAAGCTGTTTCATGAATAATGTGAACGGCTATTGTAAAATATGATAGGAAAATCACACTTTTTCTTGAAGTGCACGGCATTCAGCTTAATTTAATCCAACGTTGTTTTGCGCAAAGCCTATAGGCTTTTGAGGGAAATTCTGATTTTATTTTTCTACTGTTAGAACGGGTTTCTGTAAATATTAATTTATTTTTCGCCAAATTTTCTTTGGAGAATTGCATAACCATAATACATACTGTTACGAACCTGTGATTTTGTTTTCCTGTTCTGATACTATCATCGCATGGAAGAGAGATTTACAGTAATATGTATTGAATAGTAAATGGGTGTGACGTCAGACATCCCAAGGTTTGGCGACAAGCGTGGCGATTATTTGGGGACTTTAGAGACAAAATGGAAAGTACCCTAAACATCATGAATTTTCCCGATCCGTCCATAATGAGCCGAGATACACCCAGAATGCTCCTGATTGGTCCAGAAGATGTTAACCCCACCTCTCGCCGTTATATATAAAGGCCAGCCATCTGAAGCGGGGATGTGAATCAAGCGGGAAGCAGCACAGTTGAATTAATCGGTAAAGGAGAAGACCTAATAGAGAGGTCTTGAACTGAGGAGTAATGAACGTAGGACTGTTGTGTGGCATATACTGACGAAGCCTGCGTTGTGTGTCGCAGCCCGTTGTGTCGTCGTCGGGAACGGAGCTGTCCTGATCTGAGGAGTAGTCCCGTTCAGGTAGAAGTAGTGAGTTGGCAGCGAAAGCAAGAATAGACAGTGAATAGTTTTCGCCTGTTCCGGAGAGACCTACCTGAGCGTAGAAAAGAATCCCTCTCCTGTTCAATCCTGCCTGGCCGCTTTGTGAGCTGTGGACGTTGTCACTGCGGAATTTCTGCTTTGAACTATTATCTGCAGTGTTCTGTCATGTGTGTTCGTCTCGACTGTGTATAGTTTTCTCCTGAACATAGTTGTGTTGTAAATATTTGTCGTCTTTGTGCTGTCCTGACTTCGTCCTGTAAATAAACGTCTGTGTTGTGTCGTCTACTGAAGGTCTGATCAATGCGTGGGCTCGTCATCTCATCTCTTGCACCATACACATCCACTATACAAGTTAAAAAAAGAACCTGACAGATTTGAGATAAGGATATGAAAATCCGTAACAATACGATATAGTTATTGTTTCATTCAACAATAACACTACATATTTTTCAATACATATAATATTATGCTATTGCAATAATATCCATTTTTCATATTCGTAAATAATTTCTGCAGAATTATTCCAAATTCACACTATCTCTAAGTATAAAAAGTTTTAACCCATTCTCAAATTCATCAAGTGTCTTATCATTCACATCAACGTAACTTGATGAGCAGGAAAAACGCACCAATCTAGTTTAATGTCTTCAAATGATTATTAGACATTTCATCGACGAAACTAAATCAAAATTCCATAATTTTATAAAATTCTGTGTATCAATCGCAATGTGACTGTCATAGATTTATAGTTTCACTTATCATTTTCTCATAAATAGGCTATTCAAAAAATTACTTCAGATTCATTGAGAGCTAAAACGTAATTAATAACCCAATAAAAGAAAAAGGATCCCAAAAATTTTATATAAGATTATTCAAAAAATGAACGGGCTTCTAAACTTTACGATTATAAATTAAGAATGACTATTTAATGATAAATTGATTGGCGAATATTTTATTTGCAAACCATCAGATCTTTATAAAATTTCAGTTATATAACTTTGTGCGACATTTGTTTGACTCCACATTCGAGAAAATGGACACAGAAGTTGGAAGAGAAAGGAGTGCAAAATGATAATTAATAAATTTTCATTATTTGTTCCATCGGCATTATATTTAATTTTCGGCAATCATGAAATTTATTATTTAAATATTTTAGTTGTGCTCTATTTATACATTTTGTTTCAGTTTCAATGTTTTAATCTTTCTCCTGTTAAGACGTTTAATTAATTTGCCTCATAGAAAGTATTAATGATGAAATTTGAATTTACAAGAGTTGAACTGATTATATGGTCATTTAGCACGAAAGTTCTTAAAATTTTCCATTATTTATTCTCCTATGCAGTGAAAGCAAGAGATCGTAGACAAATATCCATTAATTTGTTATTAATCCTTAATTTCATTTCAGACATTCTCTGCCAGATACGAAAAAAATGTATATGGTGGGATTTTTTTGTGTGGAGAATTTTAGAAGAAACATTTTTTTGAAATATATTTTTCTTATTAAATAATGTAATAATGAGTGATTTCAATGTTGCTAAATTTCACTTTCCAGAAAAGATGGTTTGATGTTGGATATTGAAGAAAACGACTCAACTGAAATATTTTTTTTATTCAGCTTTATTATGTCCTAAGCTTTAAATTAATAATTCGAAATTATTGCTGCAGTTACAACATTTCAAACACTTGAAAGTTAGTTTAACTTTTTGAATTGATTGCAAAGTTTTTTTCAAAATTGATTGCAAACTGTTTAAATTGTCTTGGAAACATGCTTCTGGCATGAATGCTATAAGCGAAAACTGTGTAAAAACCCCAATGTGAGAAAGATAAGAGAGCCATAGTAAAACAGGTCTTGAAACGTATACTTTTTGTTTATAATAAGTGCATGATATTGCAATGTTTTTGAAAATAAGTAAAAATTCATTTATAGATTAGACATCGAATCCTTAATATTTTTCATTCTTGAAAGAAACGGCCAGACATGTCATGTTGATCTAAGTATTAAGCATATTTTAATTGAATGCCCTATGTACCATTTCTATCGGGTCAACATTTTCAATAAATCGTTCGTAACTGACTTGGTCGGTGAGAAATACCACCCAAATATTTTTACATTTTAAAAATTGATTCATCTTTTCACATGCATAGCGCTGCTTTAATATTTTTTAGAGCTTCATTATGGCATTTTATCATAAACTCGCAATTTTAATTTGTTTCAAAATTATTTTTTTCAATGATTCAGAAATTTTGAAATTTTATTAGCTGATTTGTATACCTTTCTATAATTCTTGCAATTTCCACAATTCGTATTAATTTATAACTCTTTAATTGGGCTCATATTAAAGTAGTCTTAATTTAAACCATATGACTGGCGCAGTATGGCCACAAATGGCTCTTGTGCCAATAAACCTTACTTACCTACCTACCTCTTGAAAGAAACAAAACAAATTTAAGGCTGAATTCCTCCTACCGGTTACACAACAAATACATTAAAATTTTTTAAATAGCTGTCTTCCTTTTATATAATGCTTTTTCCAGTGACTTGAGATAGATGATAAACGGTTTCTGCAATTAAAAAAGCTAATAATAATTTAGATAAACCATTGATATTTTTTAGATTCTTTAATATTCTTACAGGACATTCTACTGTAGAATTAAACAATTAAACTTTAAGAAACGTCTTAATAGAAAAGGGTAAAATTTAAAACTCTTTTACTATATTTTATAACAGATATCCAAAAAACAATATTTTTAAGAATATATATAAATTAAAATGAACGTTTGCCTGGTGTCTCTTATGCACCGTCCTGCCGCTCAACCGATTGCGATAAAACTTTGAATACTTATTACTTGCGCTTAAGGAATGGTCATAGGCATAATACAATTATCTAATGCGTTGAAAATATTTTTAAGTCTATTAACCAAGGATTATTGTGAAACTAATTCGATATGGACACATAACAGATTCAGGAAAGATACTAAATTCAAGATGTTCCCGAACGTTCGTGACTTTATTAGGTGATCAAACAGCGCACCATCTAGAAATTAGCCAAATCGATCTTCATTAAAAAATGAGAAACGGCAAGAGAGCACTCGATGACCTCCAACATGGTCAATCACTTTAAGTGGGCGGACTGAACCTAAAAAAGTGTTTTAGAAGTACTAAATTTTTTTCACATAACCAGTTGTATGTTGGATGTTGCGAGTCGGACAGTCAAGAAATAAATTTCTATCTGCCGAAGACGGAAAAACAAAAATATTGCCTACCCTAAAGCTCTTGAGTAATTAAGTAAAAAACAAAAGAATGAATTATATTTACACTTCTACTTTATATATCACTCAACTTCAATGAATGTATTTATTTCCAATGCGAAAATAAATATCATTCTTTCTATCATTCCTAATTAAACAAGACAACTATTCCGAATTCCAAACGATATTTCCAAAATTATTTCTTCTGCGGCAATAAAGCGCCGGGCACCAGCAAGTATAGAGTAACATTTACTGACGGACCTAACGGACGCTGAATTCACGAGGAATCAATGATGCCCAGTGTCTAGATGTCACCATTTGGCGACGAATGTGGTAGCGTCGTCGACAGAAATAGATTCTCTCGTATATGAAAAGATATTTGCAATGTATCATTTAGCAATCAATATATGGCTCTTAGAATTTTTCAGACACTATAACAGGAGCTATAAAAACGGAGGTGTACAAACGTACTGTGGAATTATATATTAGCAGATCGATCTTCGTGGAGCTCTTACTGACTAGTTGCATTTAGTCGCTTAGAATTGTTGTTGTTCATGCGCGATGTACAAATATGTATGGGTTCGCTAAATACCTATTTGGGGGGGGGGGTTGTTACTAGTGCTTTAGAGAGGGGCTTTTATCTTCTTTTTTTGGTATCTGCAATCAATGTCTGTTACCTAAATTCATGGATTTATCTCATTACTCACAATATTTGGTTTACTCTCAAAATTTTCCAGCGCGAAGACAAAAATCTGTGCAATCCATAGGCGTGAGTTTAAGATATATTCACTACCGAAGTCAGAAATAATGCAATATATTTGGGAAAAAATATATTTTGATATTGGAAAATATTTATTAAAAATTAATATAACAATATTCTGACCAGAACACCATGAGTAAGTGGATAAGAAGCCATTCTTCATATGTCTCGCTTTTCTAATATATATAATGACGTCTTGGGGTCGTATTACACACACTCCGATAATGGGACATACATCTTACGGGAAATTTATACTCCGACCCTTTATCATTCTTGATACTTGTTATCAGTTTCTAATTTTCTTTAATTTTTAAATCTATCCTGGATTCTTAAGCATAACTGAGGTAATTTCAAGTGAAACGAAAATTGTGCGAAAACGGATATTAATAAAACATAGATTATTGAATGACCTACGGAAAAAAAGATGAAAATATTTACAATTAGTGTTTTCATCAAATGAAGTAAAGGAGAAAAACAAGTAAATCAAGAATTCAAAAGATTATGTTTGGGGTTCAAGGGATTAAAACTGTTTTTGCTTTTTTCATTAATCAAATGAATCTAGTAAATAAATTGATATTATCGTTATTTCATCCCTCGAATTAATTAAGCATTAATGTCGTTAACCTGTTTAAATGTTTCAGAGGATATGACATTCGCATATATTAGAAAAATTTTAAACAGAATATGTGAAATTCAGTAAAAAAAATTAAAAATCCAAAAAATAAATAAATAAAAATAACTTGAAAAAATAACCGATATAAATAAATAGACACACATAGAAATAAATGAAATCTACAATCGCAAAATTCAAGTTATCATATGAGAACATTATTATTTTTAAATCATTGTTTGTCTTAATTAATTTAAGTCATTAACCGATTAATATCGGTTTGAAGAGATCACGATATATCTCTATCTTTCTATCATTCTCTATCTCTCTCTCTTTATCTAACAATATATATATTTATAATAAAATAGAATAGAAATCAAGTTGAATCGTCTTTTTGTGGAAATTTGATGCCTCAAAATCGATAAATCGTCACTTGCTTGCCTACACAATTCGAGGCTTCAATAATTTGTTATCTATGTATTTTGAGGTTGAAAACACATCCAATAAAAACAACATAAGGCTGTCGCATGATAATTAACAACGGTTTTCATGTTTATCATTCATCGGCCTCAGTATTTTATTTAAGGTGTGAAATTAAAAATAAAGATAAAAACAGCCATTAGAGGGCGCCAGTAGACTCAGATGGAATTATACAAATGATTCCTTAAAAAGTTTAAAGATATATAAAACCGAAAAAAAAAAGCTGTTTTCAGGTATAGCATTGATAGGACTGCGGCGATGGTGTTGGCGGGAATTGTGCCCATATGTAGAGTGAACCTCACCAAGGATCGAACCTGCGATGTTTGAGTTTGAAGTCCAGTAACTTATCCATTCAATAAAAGCGAACGCTAGTGTCTAGCGGTTGTTACTGGCTTATTAAGATGTCACCACAGGTCACAGGATTTCACTTAAGATAAGAAAAATATTTAAAAAAATAGCCAAAAGAGGGCGTTGGTGCTAGTGACTTAGTTGGATGTATGCAAATGATATTAACAATTCGTTAATATTTACGCTTTTGGTCCAGATGCATTTTTTCCGATGCATGCCTTGCCGTATGTGAAAAAGGTTGCTGAATCGAAAGTATAAAGCTTTGTTGGTAGAGCTGTTTTTTGTGAAACTGGAAAATGCGATTGTTGCACGGCATAAATTCCAGTTTCAAAGAAGTGTGAAGATTGGCAAAGGTCATACAACAATGACAGGCCTCAGAAAGCTCGTTCAATGATTTGAGGAAGCTGGATATTTGGATTATCGTGTAAGGGCTGGACAAGTAAATCTAAGGTAGCACTGCATCACTGAGCACTTATCACATGTCAAAATATCTTCCGCACAAACGACAACGAAAGTGACGTTACTATAAAAGTTTCATATGATTGGTTAAATTTCGTTTGCAGACAATATTTCCATCACTATTGTCTGCATTTTCAAGCTGGTTAAAAATGTTGACGATGACGAAAACTTGTTTGACCGGTTCTTAACTGTAGTAACGGAAAATTGCAGATGATATTTCGCCGTGTGGTAAGGCCTTAAGGCAGACGCATTAGAAATAGACACAAAAACGTCAGAATCTAAATGTGGAAATGTCGTCTAAATGTGAAATAAACATTGCTATAAGAAATGAATTGAAACAACATTTCAGTTTTTGCCTGCCTTTCCTTTCATTTATGAGCAAAGTTCCACCTACCAGCGGTGTTTCAATTTTTTTTTCAACTTAAAAAATATTCCGTGATTCATCAATGCTATGTTTGCACACTGTTTTTTTTATTTTGTTTAATTTTCTGGATTTTATAAAATGTTATAATTTTTACGGTCTTTCTGCCCATCTTGTATTCATTAATGCATGCTGGCGAAATTAATATATCACTATTAACATAGCAAAATAACTTTAGATATAATAAATCGAAACAGTCATGCGATGGGTTGTCTCTTTAAATTCCTAAACCACCGTGTGGAGTTTTTTCTAACTTGTGTGTTATAATTATGGCTAATTGTTCGCTTGCAAATGAACCAGTTCTTATGATATGTATGTTCAAACATAATTAATGTTCATGGTAATATAGTTTTTTGAAAAAATTATAAAATATATTAGCATACCAAGGTATATGCATAGAGTTTATGGGCTGATTTTTTATAATAGTTCTTAACCTGCAAGTTTAAAATGCCCTAGAA
Organism: Argiope trifasciata; assembly: GCA_026543055.1. NCBI lineage: Eukaryota > Metazoa > Arthropoda > Arachnida > Araneae > Araneidae > Argiope > Argiope trifasciata. The sequence goes on along the minus strand of JAPMOQ010055423.1, from coordinate 1,459,587 downwards.
AACCGGCCTATGATAGTCACACAAGCCGATAAAAAAAAGGCCAACTTTACCCATTGTCTCAATTTTCTCATGTAATTGTGGTATTTTACATTTTATTATCTGTGTACTGGAAAAATAAATAGGATTTAAAAAATCTAAAGTAATATGTTTTTTCAATATTATTTATTGTATGCAATTTGAGAAGAAAAGGTATGTTCTAAAGCATATAGCTTTTTCAGTGATAAAATATTTTGAAAAAATTTCCAAAACATGTTTATATTATAAGAATAATGTCTGCAGAATATAATGGCTGATCTTCAATCTAATGCTTTTATTAGAAAATTTGATTCGAGTGTAAAGAAAATGCGGTCACTTAAACCGCACCTCCCCAGTTACGTCCTCAATTTTCACCTGCTATGTTAAGGGTTAATGCATACTGATCATATTAAAATACCCCTATTTATATAACAGGGTAATTTTACAAATAATGCATTAAGTCCTGATTTACTGCGTATGAGAGAAATAATGCAGTCGCTGTTTTGGACTCAAAACGGTGTTATTTTAAATGTGGCTTCGTTCCACCTTTTTATGAAGTAACCAAAGAGAGGCTTTATCAATTCGCATGTCGTCGTGCAAACCCTCTCAAACATTTCCTTCACTAAAGAAGTTTTAAGGCCACGGTGGCCTGGTTGGTAGAGCGTCAGTCTCGCAACCAAAAAAGGTCGCAGGTTCTGTCCTCGTTACGGCCAAAGACCGCCGTGTTAGCTCCTTTAAATGCAGTTAATTTTTCATGCAGTTGGGGCACGTTAAATAGGTAGTGACTGCAAAGTCCTTCAAGTTCGCATAACAAATGTTACCTCTGGGGGCATACTGAATCAGGGATGAGTCGGTGTCTGATTGGGATCTCAATTCTGATTTGCGGATGGATGAATGAAGTGTATGAAGGAGTTTGTCCGCCCCTTGAAAAGGGTTGTGCGTTTTTCGAGCAAAGTCGTCCTTTCACCTGAACGGTGCTCGTTAAAACGAAAGGCGCACACTTCTGCCATAATTTAAAAGAGCTCTGCTCATTCGGGCTTGGTATGACCAAGTGGCATTAGACCCACCACAAAATAAGTTTCAATTTCACATAAGCGTAATATTTCGTGTCCTAAGAACGGCTCTCTCAACATTAAAGATGCTTATTTTCTTGTACGGGTTACTCCAGAAAACGTTAAGTCTCTTGCACGTTAAATCAGTCAGGGCAAACGTCCTCCGGTTGGTGTGGAGAGGGGGATGCCACCTCAGATGTCGTCCTCGTCATCTGACGGTGGTTCAAAATGACGAAGTCCGTTCCAAAATAGCCCTAGTGTTGCTTTAAAACGGGACGTTAAAATAACTAAACTAAACCAGAAAAGGTTTGAGATAACGTTCTGTATAAAAATTACTGCATTGTAATCCTACTAACAGATAGATATTTTTGAGTACAACATTAAAAATTCATTGAGTGAATCCACTTTTAAATTTTAAAAAGAGCATTTTTACCGAACAGTTTTTTTAATCATATTATTTGGAAATTACATGACGTTTTTATTTGAACTGACCTTCTGACGTTGAGGACCATTCATATGAAAATATTAGGAGGAAAATTATTATAAACATTATTTAAATTAGCGAGTAGGGGGGGGGGGTCATATAACAGATAAAAAACGTTTTAGTGAAGAACAAGAACCAGAAAGGGCTCTACATAGATTTTATCCGGATGATTTTAATTAGAATTGCTCTGTTCAAAAGTCCTACGAATGCAATTAATATTTAATAGAAAATACTTCTGTATAGAAAACTACAATTGTTTTATCATCGTATCTTTATAATTTTATTAATTATATTAACAATTATTATTGTAAAAATATATATATTTAATATCATTATTGAATATTTCAATATCATTATTGAATATGTTGCTACAACACTATTTAGTTAAGAAAATTTTCCGTAAATTAGTTAAACTTTAAATTCTTATATGCTTGTATATAATTTGACCGTTTTACAAAGTTGTTCTAGCTTTTGTAAGAGCAGTTTTAAAAAGTATGAGTTGTAAGCTGCAATTGATGCGGCCAAAAATGCGGTTTTTGAGGAAAGGTTGAATTATGTAAAAAGAAGTTCTGAATGATTCTGTGCTAGGTTAGAAAACGCTGTACTTTTCTGGTATGCTTTGTCTTTTTTAGATACATTGCCTTTTATCTTTAAGGAATGGAAAAGTATTGTTTTTTTTATGAAAGTAAAGATATTTTAGTACAGAATGGAAATCACTAAACATATAGCAAACAATAATTTACCCTACAAATCATATTAGAAAAATAAATTAGAAAGATGTAAAGCTTTCTATAATGAAAATTAACCAATCGACTTTGCGAAACCAGTCTATATATAGAAATGCGCATCGTCTACATTCTGCGTTTGGTTGCTTCATCACGAAGACAATGAAATAAAAGTAAGAGTATTACCAATGAACCTTGTTCTAAATACTGAAAGGCGATTTCGGCTTTATTTAGTCATTGATATTTTGGTCCGTGGCAGCCTGGTTGGTCGAGGAACTTGGAGGACATTGCAGTGACGACATATTTAACGTGCTTCAACTGCCATTAGCCAACACGGCGGTCTTGGGCCGAGACGAGGACAGAACTCGCTAGCAGCAAGTTATAAAAGGAGGAAAAGCAATATATAAAGAATTTAATGGAATGTGTGTCAGATTAAAGGTATGATTGTGTTTTCCCATTTTTAGTTGAACCTGTTTATTAAGATGATGAGATGATGCTGTCATTAATTCATCTTTCGAATTAATTAAACAATTATTTAATTCATTTGTTTGAGGGTTTCTCAGTACTTGACTTGCGTGTTCAATAGAAAGTTTTTATATTTCATAATGCATATTAAAAAAGGAAAAAATAGAATACCGCTATTTAAATCACAAATTTACTTTATATATAATAAATTTATTACATTTGGTGAAGTCCAATAATATCCGTGGGATGATAATTCTTTCAATTCAGAAGCTGCTGCTTTTGAGAACATCTTAAAAATCATGCTATGATTACTCTTACTTTTATTTCATTGTCTTCGTGATGAAGCAACCTTTCGCAGAATGTAGACGATGCGCATTTCTATATATAAACTGGTTTCGCAAAGTTGTGATTAAATTTTTCACCTGCGTCCGAGCTAACTGTAGCGGGAGCCGTTCCGTTCGTATAACATTGTGCGAAATTATCTGGATATTTTCTTCGTAATAATTTCCAATTGCGTCTACGCACAAAATTTTGTCTTCTAACATCTCAATAACGAAGATGATTATTTCTCTTATTAAGGGTTGATTTCAGTAAATGGTAGTGCCAAATTTTTTTAATGAAAATTACTGTACTGCAATGCTACTTACTGAGTGAAATTTTCAAAATGAATATTAAAAAATTTTCAGTGAGAATCTACTTTTAAATATATATATACAGATTTGTTCATAATCCTGTTATTTTGAAAAAAAAAATATTGTACTTATAATTGAAGTGAATCTACTAAGACTTACGATGAGACCATTCTCATTGAAAATTCTTGGGCACATTATTTAGACCACCAACATGGGTAAAAAGATATCTACAATAAAAATAAGTCATTCAAATTTCGACCACATGGTGCAAAGACAGTGTATGACGGTAAGAAATAAGCAAAAAATTTTAATGCTGTTTTCAGGTCTTCAGGATTCAGATTTTGCAAGCACAAGACATATAGTAAACCCCAATGAAATTTTAAATTATACTGATTTGGCTAATGAACTTCTGACATTGTAGGAAAAACGCCACCAAGGTGATAGAAGTAAAACTCTTCTTGCAGTTATAACTGTAGCTAATAAAAAACAGTACTTTTACTCACATAACAAATAAAGAATGTTTGTATGTAGCATATCAAACAAAATTGGATCTACATAGATTTAAATTTTCACTCTTTAATTTGAATCGTGTTGTAAAAATTCTTGAACTCGTTAAGAAATGTCTAAAACTCTCTGATAAATAACTGGTAGAATGTACATGTATACGGAAAACTTATCAAAGTATTTTAACAGTTTTATTAATTCTAATATTATTCATTATTGTTAAGAAATTATTTTGATGAATTATAATTGGATATTTCAAATCAACTGTTATTACACCACAATTGAATTAAATAAATTATCCTTCAATATATCAAATTTGCTTGACAGATGCGAGCTTGCATTTTAAGAAAACATATTTGATAAGTCGTTCTAGTTGATGTACAAATGGCTTTAAGAAAATTTAGCGAAATTCTCGAAACTGGATTTAGCATGAGTCGTGTTTGTGAAAATGTCGGGTTGTCAAGAATGGAGTTTAAAAAGAATAAATACGAGTGTTTTTTAAGAAAATATTGTTCAGTACTTTTTTTGTATGACTTGCATGATAATTCAAGAGGGAATACACTGCTTAAATGTGTTTAAACAAAGGAAAAATATGTACTTTATGAACTTATGGATCTTAACTACATAAAAACGAAAATTAATAACAGCTGCCACCTGATCTATAACAGCCAATAGCTCATTTTTCTTTAAATTCAGGATCATATCTTCACCGCAATTATTTGTAGAATGAAGAGGGGGGGATAACAGCTACCACCGGATCTACAACATCCAGTAGCTATTTTTTCTTTAAGCTCAAGATAAGACCTTCACCACTATTATTTGTAGAATGAAGAGGAAGGGGATAACAGCTGCCTCCTGGCCCTACAACAACCAGTAGATTATTTTCTTTAAGTCCAGGATATCTATTTCTTAAGTTCAGGATAAGATATCTGACCGATTCATTTCGCATCGTCACTCGCATTTATTTTCGAAACGCCATTAACAAAACGGCTAATCATGGCAAATGCTGCAAGTACTACTGATCTTTCACCGATGCCACACTTACTGGAAGAGTGGGATCTCCCAAAGAAAGATACGATGATAAAATTGACCGTTACTGATAAATTGCATTAAAGCCTGACTGTCGTTAAGTGGCGTGACCAGCTACGATGGAATCTGGAGGTACGCGAGGGAAGAGGCCGAAGACACAAATGAGAAGAAACTGAATCATGCTAGTTTCATATATTCTGCACAAGCTTGTTCATCCTTTTATACCTTTTGACAGTTCAAACCAAATTCTCTAATGTGCAAAACAGATAATCATAAAAGTAATTTACATCAATAATGATGGTTTGGTTTTAAAAACATGATTTCAGAACGTATCAATTCATGGGGAAATAACTACTTAAAATTCTACTATTCCAATTTTTGAAGTTCGAATGTGTAATGTGGGGAAAGAAGGAATTTAAATTCAAAATTGCAAACTGGTTTCAATTTAAAAAAAAATAAACGTTATTTTTTATTATCAATAAAAATAAATATTTGGAGACATTATTTCTCTTTGTTCTCATGTCTGACCATTTTGTATAACAAAATGTTTCAATATTTCTAAAGTCTTCAACTAATTTCAATTTCCTGGTAAGGAATATCGACAGCATTATTCTTTGGCTTAATTTTATTTTTCTACAATCCTACAAAATAGTTTGGATATCAGTGAAAGGCTGAAATCTAATCAGTTTCGAAAATTCTTAATCTAAATATCTCAATATTAAAAAACCAAATAATAAAGATTATCGAATGCTTAATGTTGTTTTTAGTGAAGGTTTTATTATTATAGTGGTTATATTACATTTATTTTCGTGATTTCAAGTTTCTTTTGAGATGAGCTTTCGCTTTCACATGAAACTGAGAGTGAAGACAGATTTAGAGAATATTTTTGACGTCTTATGCAAAACTGCAAAATAATAATAATAATAATTATAAATAAAAACAATGGAAATCTATATATGCATATAAAATACTAATGCATATGGCACAGAAAATCTCTGTTATTACATATTGTTAAATAACAACAGTCAACTGTAAAAAAAGTCAAAAGTCAAATGTAAACTAAAGACAGTTTACACTGTGTGTCAGACAGTTTCATTGAACATTTTTTCAATAGTTCTTAATTCAATGATTTCCTAATTGCTAAAGCTGCAAAATATTATTAGAAATACTCTGGAAAGTTCTCACCTATAGCTTTAGTCGTTCAGAGGAAAGAAAATATAAAAGAAATCAATAAATAAGTATCAAAAAAGTTGAAATGATTGCGAAGAAAAAGACAAACCATTTAGAGAAGGACAATTATTATGATTTACCTATCAGAATTGATGACCATATTTTTCAAAATTATTGTCTCTCAAAAACAGTTCTTTTTTAAAGATGTCAATTACATCTTTTTATAGTTTTTTCTCTATATTTAATAAAGGTTTCAACACACAATTTATAACAACTATTTTTAATGCTATTGAAAAATTCAAACTTATTTATTAAAATATACAATGCTTTTGCTCATGTTAAATGTAGGTTTAAAAATTGCTACCTTTGTTTATTAAAAGAAGAATTTATACTTCCAAATTTATTTCATCTATACTTATAATAAAGCTCAATATGTGTGTGTGTGTGTGTGTGTGTTGGCGCTCTGCAGGCCAGACCGTTGCACCTACAACTACCAAATTTGGTACATTTATACCTTGGAGATCGGGAATTTGCACCTCAGAGCTCATTTTTTGAATTTTTATTTAGAATTCAAATTAATTAAAAATTAAGCGAATTTTCGATGTTTTTCAGCTATAACTTCCGAAAATATTATCGCACAAAGATTATTCTTACATAAAATTAAAGATAAAGAAATTACCTTTATCAGTTTTTTAACATAAAATCTAAGCTTATATTTTTGATGTATTTTTAAAGAAATATTTTAACTTCATTTTTCAACAATATATTTAAAAAAAAATTTAATAGTAAATAAACTTTCTTATTTGTTTTTATTTATTCAGTTAAATGCATATTCTTTAATTTTATTAAATAACAAAATTTTAAAAAAATTTTTAAATTTTAATAGCATAAAAGTTAATAAATTTTGGCGAATAACCAAAAGGTGGCCTGTGTGCGAAGAAAAACTTTTTTAATATTTTAAATCCTGAACTAGAAATCTGCTGGATACAGGCGGTTTTCTAATATCTGTTTTAGGAAATATAAATTGTGTTTTTTGGAATGCTAAGTAAAAAAGAAATTAAAATCTTTTTTGGGGGGAATTGGAGTTTCCTGAGATTATGTATTTACTTTCCCTATCTAAATAACTTCTTGAGTCCATGGAAAAATAATTGGAAATGCTGAAAATGATAAAAAGATAAAAGAAAAAAAAAGCGATAATTTTTTGTTTAAATTTCTCTCTAAAGTGGAACTCTAACGGTTGAATTTAAAGCTTTCTTTTATTTGATTTTGTAATTTCCCCTTTCACTTATAAATAGCCTTTCAAAATTTTAATTTTTTTTTCTTTTTTTTTTGCTTTATTATCTGAAAGTCATAATTTTCTTTTTATATTAAGAAAAATTATAGTTTAAATTGAAGGATTAATTTTTCTCCATAATTCGTGATTTCAAAAGTTTAATTACTTTATAAAATTTTCCGTAACTTTATTTTTGCTTGATACTGGATTTAGCTTTTCAAAATTTGTTTTTGGTTTCTTATTTGATAACAGTTTTTTGAGAATTTTGCGTCCTTCATTTATTTTTTTACTTTATGGGGTCAAATTACCAACTTTAATGCCTATCAGTAATAGATTTTGCGATTATTATCTAATAACGAGGTAATTACTATCTCTTTTTTCTCATTGCCTACATTTTGTCATGTCCGGTTGGTCTTGCTGTTCAATTTATATCACAATCTGATCATCTTTATCTTAGAACAGGTCATGATATTTGGAAAAAAATTACAAAGGAAATTATAAACATACCCTTTTCAGTAATATGCAACCTAGAATTAAAAAATCAAGCTTCTTTATCTTTATGGAAGCATAAAATAAAGCAAAAAATACCATATTTGAATAAAGACAGTTTGAAAACAGACTTGCAACGTAGGAATTTAAAGTTTTGCAAATATTCATTAATCTATAATGGAAGCTATTATTTCAAACTTTTTATATACTCTTTTTTTTCATTATTGATTTTGTTGTAAATATTTGATACTATTTCCTTGTCTCATTATTTGGAAAAGAAATTTGCAAAAAAGCGTTTTCTGCATTTGGAGATCCGTAAATATTGGAATTCTGTAAATTTTGATTAATCTATTATTTTGGCTCATATTTCCCTGTGTTTTTGTATGTACTTTTTTTACTATTATTGGTGCGATTATTTGATGCACTTTCCATTTTTTTTTCGTTGTTGGGATAAAAAATTGCGATGATATTCGAATCCCAACCTTCTCAATGAATCATTGATTCTTTCTGGATAAAAATGAAAGCCCTGGAAATTATAGATTTATTGCTCCATCTATCTCAGGATCTAAAACTGTATTTAAGTTCCAGAAAATAAGGGATTTCCATATTAACGTCATTAACCATTTATTTATTAAGTCGATATCCGATTGATATCGACACAATATGATTATTTTTTCTAACTCTATTTGAAAGAACAGAAGAGCGTATTTCCAATAGAAAGAATTAGATGTGATCTAAAAATAAAAATAAAAATAAATTAATAATTAATTTAATTATATTAATAAATTAAAAAGGTTTTTTTTACATTTAACAATTTCTTGTGTACCAAAATTTAACGAGGATTGAAATATATATGATAAAATAATTAAGTAAATAAAAGTTTAAAAGATAATTATCTTATAACTTTAAAAAAAGTAATTATTATCTGGATATGAATTCATTTATTTCGTGCTTTTCGGAAAAGTCTTTAACAATTTGGGTCAAATTTTATATTTTGAACGTGGCCTTTCCTGAAAAAAACACGATATTACACACACACGCACACACACACACACTTTTTATAACTAAACATTGACAGGTGACTAAACATGAGCTGCATACGCGTATCAGAAATGGAGTAGTGGATTGAGACTCGAGCCTCCATGCAATTTTTCTCATGTTCGATTCCACGTTTCTCAGTTAATTAGATACCGCTTGTCTTACAACTTGGAACAATGTTTGTATACGTATATAAATTAAGTTGCTATATGTCTGAAGCGGATCTGACGATTTGGATCAAATTTTATACTTAGATTAGGTTTTGTTTTTTAAGTTTATCTGTACAGGTATATTTCTAGAAAAGATAACCGATTTTACAGAAAAAAATTAAAATTATAGCCTTTTTCTATCCTTTTTCTTGCTAATAGTATCACATAATACAATCGGTATCGTAAAATTTTGTGTTACTTTTATTATAGCCGTAGCCTATCGGTATCTCGAAATTTTGTGAGAGAGCACTGATTGATATAATGTGAGATTAGATTGAAATATATTCCAACGTAATCATTACTTAACTAATATATAAATATTTTTTCCAAAAAAAAAACCCCACAGGTTTTTTTTTTAACTTTTGAGAGAAGCTTGATTTTTATTTGATTATAATAGTTCAGAATTTAATAAAGTATTTTTGATATTTTATTGAATTGGGAACAATTGATCTCAGAAGCATGAGCAAAGATAAAATAACTTTTCTTTGCAATCAACATTACGAACAAATATCTATTTAAACCTTCATTTTTTTTTATCTGAGTACAACAATAATATAAGTTATACGAAAGAAAATATAAAGCCTCAACAAGTTTTACAAAAACATTAAACAACTGCTGTTTATACTGTGCTCAAAACAATCGCCCTCATAATGTAGAATAAGCTTTAGGAAGAATACAAACCTCGAAATAAAAACAAGATAATAGCATTTTCTACTTTTCTAGGACCATTAATCATCATTCTGCACCTTAAGTGTCAATTTTTCTTCGTTATTTTCTGTAAACTTCGCTGAATAATTTTGGAAAACATAGAGAAACAGTGCTTCACCAACAGCTGAGAGTAATTGGAAAATTTTAAAACTTCAACACACTCTTAAAACTTCAGAAGCTTTTTAATATGCATTTTTAGCTAAAAGAACCAAATAAAAGTATGCTGTGATAAATTTTCTTCAGAGTGGAAGTTTTCTAGCGCAAGTAATAAACTTAAAGGACTGAAGTGATGCGATTTTGTTTATTATTTCCTCAACTTAAGTTAAAATACTTTGGACAATACGTTTCTCTAAATGTGAAAAACGTTAATAGCTGATTATTAGAAAAACTCCCTGAAATAAGGGCAGATAATCAAAACAACTGCCCTGGTATAGGGGTAGTGCGTCTACCTCGTGATATGGGCTTATGGGTTTCAAGTCTCGATTCCGGGAATGGTTGCTCTGCATCTGTGTTCGATCTGCGAGGCAAGTGAATGTCCATCCCTGTAAAAAGGGGTTGTGAAGCGAATGTGTGTGTCATCTTCCCATGAGTTAGAAGTCAGAATTTTGCCCTCTGGGCACAGACCCACGTGGTTTACCCACAGAAACTAACCCACGTGGGACACCTCGAAACGAGAATGAGATGCTTCCGGAATGGTGGTTGGATCTCGCCAACCCGGTTGGCACAATAAAAGGTGAGGGTTCTGACCCGCCCATCTATGACGGGGCGTACTTCCTACGGGAAGGGGTGTAAATTGGCCTGTGTTGGCTCTTAGGACTCAACCATAGTTCCCACCAGTGTTGCTGTAACGTTTTTCTGGTCATTTAGTCTTTGCATGCTTAATCCGTGTGCCTTAACGGTGGGTCAGAGGTCAGTGATATGACCTCAGAAGCTACTGCATCCCCTTTCCAATAAAACACGGATATTAACATCATCAGATACACTTGAGTTCCCTACATACCTGTATGAGAAGTGTACAAATATATATATATATATATATATATATATATATATATATACAATCATAAAATTATTAAAACAATCAAAATCCATTTCTTGATCAACAAAATTAAAATGAAACCAACTAGGTCGAAAATGGATTATTATGGATTATTTTGATTAGGTTGTCTTATTTTGTTAATTAATATATATATATATATATATATATATATATATATGTAGGAATTGGGTGGGACAGAATGCCCATCCAACCACATTTAGTTCAGTGTCTAGGGGCACTGAATGAAGAAAAAGAAGCTTTTGACTATGAAAGAAATTTATTTACAGTAAAGAAAAAGGAAAAGATATTTACAATTATGACAGGACTATTTACAACAGAGAAAAAAAAGTATTACTTATAGATGCCACCAAGGATAAAAAGTAATTAATAATTGTTTCATGGCGAAACTAAGTTACGTTTAAAAAAGATGCATGATCGGAACGATACGACCCTCTCTGGTCCCCGTCGGGCGAGCGAATGCGCAGTTCGCTTTTTTCTCAAATTCTTACGCCATGCGTCTTGGATTTAGGTTCAGCGATATTTAGTGATACCCGTGGCGACATCTATTGCAACAAATTGGAACTAAATATTTAACAGCAGTGGCCGCTGATTAAATCTCTACAACTCAGCCAATCCTGATAGAACGATGACCTCATCGTTATTTACATACTGACATTCAAAACTGATATTAAATTAAACTCGGCCAAACTGTTACAAAAATCAACAAATCTATAATTCGCTCTATATCAATTCTTAAGAAAAGGTACATAATATTAGCAGTAATAATTTGCCTATTACATCACTGGAAAAAAACATCGAAAATATAAATGCAAAAATTAAAAAGTTCACTACAAAATGAAAGTATAATACACGGAGCATGAAAAAATGTGTATATTCATTGAATTAAAATTATTAGAATATTAAAATATACATGAAAATGAAATATATTACAGAATAAAATAGTTAATTAACTATCGCGCTGATTGCGTTTTATTCAGCCTGGTGAATAAAATGTCATCATATCAGCAGATGATGTGGTCATATGAGGACCTTCATGGTTGCCTACTTTCTCAACGTCATACCGATCTCTCGGTTTTACTTTGACAATTTTATATGGTCCTAAAAACCTAGGTCTTAACTTAAGTCCGGTTCCGAATTGAGTTCGTTGAATGGCTACCAAATCCCCTTTCTGATATACTGGGTCTTTCTTGCGCTTTCTGTCGTAGTTCTTCTTATTTTCGGCCTGTATATTCTGAATGTTTGCTTTTGAGTCTTGTCGAAGTAGATCTCTTTGCTCTTGAAATTCTTCCAACAGTAAGTCACGTACTCGGAGGTCTTCTTTATTCCTCATAGGAGCGCCAGTTAACAGTTCAAAAGTCGTCCATATGGTACTACGGTTTGAGGTACTGTTGAGGGTTCTCTGTGGTCTGTCTACATGCTTGTACCATTTTGTAGAGTCATCAATAGATAATTTGATCAAGACAGGTATGAGTGTTCGATGTATTATTTCTACTTGGCCGTTTCTTCAAGGTACTCCTGTTGCAATTTGTAGACGTTGGATATTCACTTCGTTACAATAGCCACTAAAGGCTGTAGAGGTAAATGCTGATCCTCTATCAGTGATTATTCTCTTTGGATTACCAAACGTTTTCTGTTGTAGTCTTAGTTTGTCTAGTGCGTCTTCTGTAGAAGTAGATTTAACAGGATGCAATTTTCTATCTTCGCCAACTTGCAGCAAAATGGCTCCATACCCATGTTGACTTGCGTTCGTATGTAATTCTGTTTTTCTTCCTTGTTTTAACCATTCGTCGATTTGTTTATTCACTTCTTGTTTCTCAGGAAATGAGAGTCTTCTTGCAGGTTGGTTGACTGGAATGTCGTTCTTTAAAGTTATTCGAATGGATGCATCTGTAGCTTCAGTTTTTTCTGGCTTGTAACTGGAAATAAGCTCCGATAATTCTTTTCTTTCTTCGGGATTAGAAATGTGCTCTATTTTGATTTCGTCTTGTGGTCTTGCCTCGTATAGCTGCGCATGCATGAAAAATACTTTTACATCCTCTCTTTTTCGAAATTTGGCGCCTTCTTTGGTGAAGTGAAGTGAGGCTTGTTCTAAAATGTCAGATCCAATAATTGCCTAAAAATCTAAATATGAAGTAGGTACCACATGCCATGTCAAAGAATATTTTTGTCCATCTAATTCCATATCTTGCTGAAATGATCCTTTTGTTTTGACTTGTGACTTTCCCAAACCAGCTATTGTAATCGTTTCTCTTAAAAGTTCTGAAGGCTTGATGATTTGTTTGCTGGTATCTTCTCAAAGGAGTGTTACTGAACTACCAGTGTCGATTAATGCGTCGATAGCTCTGTTTCTTAAAGCTACTCTTCTTGTTCTCCTTTTCTCTCGTGAAATTTCAGAGCAAGTTTGTACAATAGGTGCTAAAGGCTTGTTATTTTTCGTATTTTTGGGTCGTCGTGGACAATCTATATAATGTTCTAGTGTCTGGCAGTAACAGCATTTCCCAGGTCTCCATGGTTTATTATTTTCGACGTATGCGTTTCTATTTAGCTGCAAAGGTTTCTTCTCGAGCTTATTATTTTTCATATTTTTGGATTGTCGTGGGTATTCTACGCCATAATGTCCTAGCTTCAGGCAGTAACTACAATTCACAGGTCTAAATGGTTTATTTTCCTTGAAATATGAGATTCTGTTGTGCTCAAAGGATCTCTTCTGGAATTTGTTATTTCTATCTTGGAAATTCGCTGGTTTTCGTGGTTGATTCAGAATTTTATTTGCTTCTTTATTTTTTTTCTTCCCTTCTGAAGAATGGATCTGATGATTTTGGTCTCAATGTCCTCCTGACATCGTCATATCGTTCGAATTTTTCTGCCAAATCAGTAGCTGAAGTTATGGATGACCACTCATCAAGAAAGTGATTCTGAAACTCT
>JAPMOQ010055423.1:1408232-1435914 GCA_026543055.1 Argiope trifasciata | reverse complement strand
AAATGTAATATTTCTTAATGTACAGATGTATATGCTTATTGTATTGATTTCCTTAGGGTTACATTTATGTATAACTTGTACTTATTTTTTTGAACTAAAATTAATGTGTTATTTTTTTGTAGAATTTTGCTGTGCATCACAAATTAATGAATTATAACAACCAATAAATGCAACATTTTTTAACGTATTGTTACATATGTTTAATGTATTGATTTCCTTCGGGTTTCATTAATGTATAACATGGATAATTTTTCAACTGAAATTAAGGTATTGTTTTTGTCCTTGAATTTTGCTATGCAATACAAATTAATTGGTGATTACAACCCCTAATGTAGTAATTCTTAATAAATTTATTTCCTAACAATATAAGATATAAGGAATTTTAAGATATCCTTTCATTATTTATTACTGAAATTAAGGTATTATTCTTGTCTATGAATTTTACTATGCAATACAAATTAATGGACTATTACAATCACTAAATGTAATAATTATTAACGTATTGATTTCCTTACTACATAAGATATAAAACACATTTTAAGATATTCTTTCATTCATACAGATATAAAAAGACTGTTGAATTCAAAATTTTGATTCTTGCGAGTATTACGTCTTCAGACAATGAATTAGCAATTTTCGCTGAGAAGTAAACACAATTTTAAACGGCTGCAAAACTTAACAGCATTTTTTTTCGATAAATAAAGTAAGTCATGACCTTTAGTAATTATTTTGATAAAATATCTACATGAGAAATGAAATTATATCTGGTTATTGTCTTAAAATTTTATTTGACCAAAATGATGATTTTGGCCATTATTCTGTGTGGCATTTCTGCTGATTCACAAAATCGGCTTTATCTATAAACAACATCAGAATATCTCCTTCATAAGAGCTATCCAGACAATTATTAAAGTATTTACTCTTACTTTACTAATAGTTAGTAGAAGTACTATCAGTATTTAAGTTTCGTCAAAGAATGCTTTTCCTAATTCTACATGTGATGTTTAAAAGATATATTAAAAATAGATATAACGCTTTATTTTTATATTAATTTTATTTATAAATAGAAAAAGCACAGGTAATTGGATGGCATACACATAGTGGATAACAAATGTTTACGCCTACGAATAAAAGTGCCACTTTACTTTAAAATATGATTTTATTTATAAATGAAGAGACTCATTGGTTAATTTGGAAGCCAAAGATTGCAAATATCCTGTTTTTCACCTACACCTGTTCTTTTGATCGGGTCATAAAGAAAAAATATTATTGGTTGTGCTCTTTAATAGCTGTACGTATGGTATGAACTGCAACTCATTGTTTAACGTGTTCAATCTCGCATATATGGAATTATGCACCTCTAAATTATTAACGTGTTCTGGGAAGCATTATGAAATTGGATTTGCGAATTCAGTAATACAAATACCACTTTACTTTTAAATTGTTTTATTTATAAATAAAAATATCTAGCTTAATTAGTATTCACGCATTATTGATATCTGTTATATACAATTACACCTGCACTATCGTTGTGGGTTGCAATGAATAAATATTATTGGCTGTGATTTTTAACTGCTCTACATATGGTATAAACTACAACTCATTGTTTAACGTGGTCGTTCTCACATATCTGTAATTATGCAGCTCTGAAGTATTAACTTGTGTTGCGAAGATTTAAAAAATGGTTGCAAGTTCTGTAATAAAAGTACCACTTTATTTTTAAATTTTTTATTTATAAATCAAGGAAGATTGAAATTTGGTATTGATATTCATTTTTCCACCTAAATTTACGTTGCGGGTGTATATGTATATAAGATATCATTGGTTGTGGGCTTTAAGTACTCTATCTATGGTACAACCTGCAATTCGGTTATCTGTAGTGTTCAATCTCGGCCATCTGTTATTATGTCCCTCTAAAGTATTAACGTTTGCTGCTGAGCATCAAATAATTGGAATTGCATTTGAGAAGGTGCATTCTTCTACAAGAAGTAAAACATAATGACTTGCCTCATTTAATAACGTAAGCGGCCATCATTTCAACATTCATTCTGAGTTCCTATTTGGAATTCGCTCTCTGACTATTTTTAGTCTCTGAGATTCCAACATTTTCTGTTCAGAAACAGTAAAGTTTAGTAAGATTGTGTGGCAACAGTGATGTGTTTACATTTTGAAAAATATTTTTTCCAGTTGTGTTGTTTACCTTTTAAACAGTGACTTCTTGTTTGTGTTTTTTGCTAAAATCCGTAAAGTAAAGAAAAGTAAAATAAAGCCATCTTTTAAAAGGTTTTTTTTTCATTCGTCCATTGAGCAAAAGAAAGAAAAGAAACACCCTTAAATCTTGAATTTTCAAACACTTTCTAATCCTATTATGTTATTGGAACCAACAATTTAATTTTAAAATAAGTTCAACCTACATTATCATAATCATTAAGCAATCATTAATCTTCTTTTGCTTGAAATAGATGCACTAAGACGCTTAGGGCCTAGTAACATCTACTGAGTTAAAAGTAATATATATCAGAGGAAAAACAGAAGTAATGTTCCATTGATTAGAGGAAGAATTGCTTAAAAGCATTTAAGGTGAAAATTGAAACAGTTCAATAGATGCAATTTAAATTTCAAAAAAAGTCTAAAGAGATTGAAATGGCAAAGTCCTTTTGGTAACAGACACTGGAAAGTCATGTTTTCCATTGCAGTGGACATAGTTAATTTGTTCTTAGACTGTGTGGATTTTCATAAACTTTGAGTTGACTAAATTTTTTTCTAAAACATTCTTAGATCGAACTTTAGGGATTTGAGATCTCTGTGTAAAATATCATTCTAGATAAACCAGTTGAATTAATAATGGTATGAAAAATTTTATTTCATAAAACCTGAATTTTCGTATTAGCTAGTTCCATGATTTGAGACGCATAAGTGAGAATAGGCTTCAAATATGTTTGTATAATGACATTTTATTCTGTGGTGAAAGACTTGAAGAAAATCTGCCAATGAGTTGAATAATGAGGTGAATTTTAGCCCAGAACTTCTTAATAGTATGGTTAATATAACTTTAAAAAGTGAGTTTATTTTCTAAGATAAGTCTAAGGTATTTTACTACTTTTTTCCACGACAAATTTACTTCAAAGAATGCTAGTGTAGGTAGCATTCTTAATTTCTGCATGTGATGCTTAAAGCAGTGTTTCTCAACCTTTCAGTATTCACGGCCCGATTTTCAATCATAATTTTCATCGCGCCCCCCCCCTCCCCACCACATACAATAAAATGTATACAATAACAATGTATTTTGAGTATTTTGGCGCTAAACCTGCACTACAACCTTAATTTTAAATTTTACACATAACCAAGAATACGGAAATTTATTGACATTTTGCAACACCGATCCTCAGCATTGAAAAGAAAAAGAATGATATGCCTTTTTATTGCTCTTGCGTCCCGCCATGTCGGGCATTCTCACGGTTTCACGAGAAGTTTCGATTTGTCTAGAATTTGTCTGGTCAGCTTAAAAGTTAAGTTAGGAGCGTGCGCAGATGTTTTCTCATAGGGAGAATTAGAAAGTTCTATGACGCCAATTTCAATTCCAGACAATCACATTCGAGTCGATCCTTCTATCGCTATTGAATCTATTCTGAATGTGTATGTTATATATATATTTGTGTAATTGCAATTCACAGTATTAAATATTCACGGCAGCAGACTTATGCAGAATCATGGGTAAATTTTTAAGCGGGCGTAAGCGAGCATTAGACGATAGACAAGCAACAACAAGTACACAGACGAGTATGGTTCCGAAAATAAAATCAAGAAAATATTCTCAAGAATACTTAAATTTTGGGTTCACTAGTACTGAAGTAAATGAAGAAGAAAGGCCCCTGTGTATCATTTGCTCAAAAATGTTGGCGGCAGACAGCATGAAACCTAATAAACTTAAAAGACATTTGGAAACGCTTCATAGTGAGTACGTGAAAAAACCCAGAGAATTATTCGAATTAAAATTGAAATCATATGAAAAGCAAAAATCATTGTTTAAAAAAACTTTGTCTGTGAATGAAAAAGCTTTAATTGCCTCTTACAAAGTTTCATATAAAATAGCCAAATGTAAAAAGCCTCACACCATTGGCGAAGAGATTATTTTGCCAGACGCAATTGAGATTGTAGAAATTATGTTTGGAGATAATTTTGCAAAACAATTGCAGTCTATACGTCTTTCAAATGATACTGTTGCCCGTTGAATTGCTGATATAACTGAAAATGTAGTGTCAGCTTTTGTCGAAGTTACATGACAAATTGTTTTCAATACAACTCGATGAGGCAACAGATAGTAATAAAGATGCTCATTTCATTACCTATGTTATATTTTGTGATGCTTTGTCAGTAGTAGAAGAATTACTTTTCTGCAAACCAATAGAACTCAGAGCAGCAGCACTCACATTATTTGCTATCTTAAATGATTTTATGAACGAGGAAAACATAGAATGGAAAAATTGCGTCGGAATATGCACCGATGGTGCTCTTCTATGTCCGGAAGATTCCAAAATATTCAATCACTTGTGAAACAAAAACCGCCAAAGTGCGTCTGGACACATTGTATGATCCACAGAGAAGCCTTTGCTTCCAAAGAAATGAGTCCTGGTTTGAATATTGTGTTAACTACGGTTTTAACCGTAGTAAATTATATAAAAATGAGACCCCTGAAATCAAGAATCTTTTCCGCACTTTGTAAAGACATGGGTGCAATACATTCAGCGTTACTATTTTATTGCGTGGCGAGATGGCTATCACGAGGGAAGAAATCGCCGTTTTCCTACAAGAGGAAAACAGGCCGGAAGCTGAGAATTTTCACGATAGTTTATTTGTGATAAAATTGGGCTACATGGTCGACATATTCGAGAAATTAAATAACTTGAATCTTCAACTGCAAGGAGCAAATACACATATTTTGGATAAGAGTGATAAAGTTAAGGCTTTTTGTAGGAAATTGGAATTGTGGAGCAGAAATTTAAAGCAAGAAAACTTAAAGATGTTTGCAAATTTGAATGATTGTATTAAAGCTTACAAGGCTGAAGAACAACATGTAAAAGTTGTTTATGTAACCATTGAAAATCATTTAGCAATGCTAGCAAGGAATTTTAAAAAGTGCTTTCATGTTGATGACAAACTGATATCAAATTACAAGTGGGTGAGGTATCAATTTCAAAATACTCCCGAAGGACTCTCAATTGAAGAGGAAGAAACCTTCATAGACTTCACAGCAAGCGGCAAAACCAAAAGACAATTTAGTAACAAATCACTCTTTGAATTTTGGGCAGGAGCGGATGATGAGTTTTCTGCACTAAAAACAAGGGAATTTCTCATTCTACTACCATTTTCAACATCTTACCTTTGTGAAACTGGATTTTCCTTTGGCTTCTTTCAAGACAAAATATAGATCTCAGTTAAATATAGAAAAAGAACTGAGAGTATCTGTTTCTAATATTAATCCCTCCTTCGAAAAACTTTGCTCTGCAAGACAGGCCCAAGGAAGTCATTAATAATTATTAAATTTGTTTTTAATTTAGTAAGTTGTTTTAATTTAATAAGTTAATTATTAAATATGTCGAAATGTATTTTGTTTTGTATGTGTGTGTGTGTTCTTTCCTTTCAGTCTCTTAATTTTTTTTAAATAACATCTTCTCTTGGATCTTCTCGCGCCCCCCCATTAGTGCACTCGCGCTCCCCTAGGGGGGCGCGCCCCACAGGTTGAGAATCACTGGCTTAAAGGATGTATTATAAATAGAAGCACCGCTTTATTTTTATATTTGTTTTATTTATAAAATGAGAGAAATGTTATTAGTATTTGATTGGTATGGGATAGAGTAGGTAATTATTTTTACACCAATAATTACATTATTGGTTATTATGAATAATAGTTATTGGTTGTGCTCTTTTGTTGCTCTACGAATGGCATGACACCTTTGCCGAGTCAATGCTTGTAATGTTCAATCCCGCACATCTCTTCTTATAAAACTTTAACATGTTAATGTTTGCTACGAAGCTTTAAAAATTGGAGTTGCAAAAACAGTAATAATTTGTTTAACCTGAGACGAGTCAGGAAGGTCATGTTAGCATCTGTGAAGTGGGAATGCATGAAACATTCCTATTATCGTAATCTTTTATTTATTATGAAATGATTCTTAGCATCTTGAGAGGACGCCTTCAATTACAAGTTGTGGAATACAATGAATCCAAGAATATAAGCATCACTGCTCCAATATTACTTCAGTTTCCTTCTGACTTTCATTTCGGGTATTTTTTGACAGTTCTTTACTTCTCAGATTTCGACAGTTTGCAATCCCATTTGTTCCTGAAATCAACTGTTTAACTTTCGAAATAAAATCAACCTACATCATCGCAATCAATAAGATGTTCTTTTGCTTGAATCTCAGGTATGAAGAGCCTACGCAATTCTACTGGGTTTGAGGTAATAAGTAATGTGCGTAAGTAGCAATGCGCTATTGATGCGTCAGTTGAATAGAAAAATTTTGCTTAAAAGCACCGTAGGTGAGAGCTGACACAGTTCATCAGATGCAATTTTAATTTTGGTAGGTTGGCGAATTTTAGTGGTGCAGTAGCCAAACTTGGCCAAACTGTGCCAATCTTATGGTTAGATTATTGACAACCGAGGAATAGAGAACGCTAAAATAATTGATCAAAAGATCTTTTAAAAGAACTACATTAAAAGATTGAATTACCCACGGTAAAAAGTTAAAACTGTTATTTGTAAAAATGGCAAAATCTATGATAAATGGACTGTATGGTTAAGTGCGGTAAAACCTAGATATAATCGCAGAAGCCAATGGCCTTTACAAATTGAAAAAAGATTTCCATGGGGATAATTTTGGAAGAAGCTACGGAAGTTTAAGAGGCAAAATCTATTTAGTAGTAGAGTAAGGAGCAGCATTTCTTCATTACAGTGGGCATAGAAATTTTTTCCCCTGATTGAGAAACCTTACCAGTTACAGCCATTACCTGTTCAGTGTGAAAAAGTCATTGTATAGTGATAAATAATGGCAGCATTTACCATCGGTCCTTTTTTCGAGCAGATCATACCTACGGGTCACGTTACCGTTACCATTACCATTACTGAAGAGTGGTATTAAGCATTTTCGTAAAGCCGTACCTTTTTGGTACTTCAGCAGAGTCAATGTGTGAATTGCACACTATTAATGCAATATGGCACTCCTTACGCATATTGGTTCTCCTATGAAGCAGCTGCAGAATGCTTATTTCACAAATGATAGGATCATAAACCGCCGTTTTCCAACAGCATGGAAGCCACATTCTCCCGATTTATACCGGTAGTAAAGTAAGTAAAGAATAACGAACTATTATAACGAATGGATTGGGAATCTAGAAGATTTGAAGACAAGCGCCACACACCACGTCCATTATATCAGTATAGGTATTCTCCGATCTGTTGTGGAGCATGCCGTTTTGTGCTTCCAATTAGTAGCGTAACAAGACGAGAAAGGCATATCGAACAATTTATGGCTTTACTGCTCATCACTAAAGTATTTGTTTCATGAAAAGTTTTCATTGTCATCATCACTATTGTAACCATAAACATGCATTCTTGTTTTATCGCTAATGAATTCTTTAGCAAACGCCTTAATTTTATTGCTTCCTTTTAGCTAATAATACTCCTGCATGTAATGAATCCATTCTTGATCTTTCCTGGGACAGCGCTATCTATCAACACATTTTGGAACTAATTTTTCTCCTTCGTTGAATAAATTACCATTGCCTCACGAATGTTTTTCTAAAATACGAAATCGTTAAAAAAAAGGTGAATAAAAAAATAAAGAGGAAAATAAAAAAGGCGAATTTGTTTTTTTTGATGCAGTGATAAATTAGACGTGATTCAACGATAAATGAATATTCTTTTAATAAATTGACAGTCAAGGCAATACACTTCTTAATGAAGGTTAACTTTTGAATTACTTTATAATATTCTGTCACCTGATAGAAATTATTGATTGTTGGGGTTTAGATTCTTTGAAACCTTCTGGTTTCTAGTTTCTGGAAATGTATTCGGTGAAATGTAGGTTTAGGAGCAATTTCCTTATAATTCTGTGCCGCTAAAATCAGGATATTTGACATTAAGAGTTATTCATTCCCCTTAACAAGTGTCAGTTCTCTACGCTGTATCCCCTTAACAGGAATATGTTGCTATTATTTATCGCTCTTGACAAGCCCGCTAACAGAAAGCTGTCTGCGATTTAAGTGGAAATGGGGAGCTCTTTTTTGTTCACTAGTGCCAACTAGGACCAAGGGCACGGCTTCACTACTTCATACTTTCACATTCGCGTACACAAATCTTTTTTACACGGGGGCACATTCATACAACTAACATATGGAGCACAAAAATAAAGCCATGCCCGAACCGGGACTCCCAGATCACGGGGAAGACGAGATGCCAGGACGCTGGCTGTATTTGTTATTTTTATTATGATGGACACCCACAGGAGGACACCTGGAAATGAGGATGAGAAGCTCTTGGCATAGTGGTTGTTTCTCGCCACCCTTTTAGGTTCACGAAAAGATAGGGTCTGGTGCCTCCCATCGATGACGGGACGTACTTCCTTATGGAAGGGTTTAACTGTGGCCAGTGATGATCCTTAGTACTGAACGACAGTTCTTGCCACTGTTGATGTTGCAGATGTCCGGCCATTTAAATTTTGTCGTGTGCCTTCCTGAGGGTTGGAGTTATCAGTTTGTGATTGTTATATTGGATCGAATACCGATTATTTTTCGCATTGTGGACCTCTGCAATATTGCGAAAAATTGACAACGAGCACTGTCACTGGCACTATTTAAGATTTAAATCACAGATATATAATTTCGTAATATTAATATTTTTTAATATATAATAATATTAATATTTTTCTGCTTATTAGAATTACAATAATTCCACAAATTGGGAGCTCTTGCTTTTGATATTTACTCCATAATTCTTCCTGATATGAAATTGCTTTTAGAAATATATGACCTGCCATCTGTCGGCAAAGAATATTTCTTTCGTTGAATTCCTCTCAAAACGAGGTTTTTAAATATGAAATAGAAGCATTTTATGTATTTTTCTTTCAAGATATATTTTAGAATGATTTTCGGCTCGTTTTAAACAGTAGGGTCTTGTATTATTCTCTTCTTCGTGTACACAAAAGGGAATGTTCTAATTCCTAATCTCTTCGGACGTGTGCGACCGTAATTAATTTTTAAGGAAATTAATCCTTAAGGAAATTAATCCACAGGTATCGAAAATACCTTTAAGAGTTTAATAGTTAGTTAGTTAGTTGAGGATTTTTTGGTGCAAGAGCCAGGTTTGGCCATGCTGCGCCAACAGTATGGTATAAGTTTAAGAGTTTAATAATTGAAAATTTATATTAGAATGCAATTATTGTACCATATATTTATAATTTTTTATTTGTTCTTAAAATTTTAAAATTCTTTTCAAAAGTATATAAGAGTAATCTTGTGGTACTGATACAGCTAAGCGAGGGAAGGTGAGAAATTTCAGCCTTCTGGAGAGACCGTAGAGTGAAGCTCCGAGGATTCCCTCCCCTGCTGAATCCTATCTGGTTGCTTTATATATTGAGGTCGATTACTGCTTGTGGGCTCTGCTGTAAATATTTGTCTTCTTTGTGCTGTTATGTCTTCGTGTAAATAAACGTCGTCGTTTTTCTCTGCTGATTCTAGCTGCTTGTGTTTTTTCACACTCAAAAACTAACTACTAAACAACTCATAAACAACTTTTTAACACTAAATAACTCACTACTAAACGAATCCGACGGTTTTAGTTTAGTTTAGTTATATTAACATCCTGTTGTAAAGCAACACGAGGGCTATTTTGGGGTGGACCTCGTCCTTTTGAACAGAGGTCAGAGGGCGAAAACGACACCTGAACTGTCACTCCCCTCTCGACACCACACCAGTGGAAGGACGTTTGGTCTGACAGATTTAACGTGCAAGAGACCCCATCACACGACGGTTCCTCGGTGGAATCGAGTCTCAAACCTGAAACCCTCAGGTTCCGATGCCGAGACCTTGCCACCAGGATACCGTGGCTCTAAGCGGAGGGGTAGTTCTCATTAAGAAGCGAGGAAATACGTATAATGACAATGAATTTTGAATCAAAAACTTTTGTCTTTTGATATTGGTGGGCTAAGAAACGTGTTTATAGAGTTCCGGCCTATCCGGCTTTTTTATTATCCGGCCTACTCTTCCACTTCATTTGGATGGATACTCGAAGATGTACTGTAAATGAAAACGTAAAAATTATACATTCGCTATCTGTTTTAGACGTATTAATTAATCATTATTTTAAACTGAAAGTATTAATTTCTACCTTTCTGTCTCTCAAATGATAATAGAGTAAAATGGAGTAATCAATCAATCAATCGTTTTTGATTAATTGTACGTAACAATACTATCTTAATTTGATGAATATAGATAAATTCTTTATAAATGGGTTCCTAAAAGATCTATAATAACTTAATTTCATTTCCTAGAAAGCAAAATTTTCTTAGACTTCAGTTTTTACTAATAAACATTGACTGTCGCATTTTTTTTCTTTCCAATATAATTGATGCTTGCCTTTTGACGTTGAGAGATTACAAAAAGGGAATGATTTATGATCTGTTTAAGAGCAGCTTATGCTCGACAGGGTATATGGCTTTCGAAAACTCAGGCAAGGAAAAAAAATCCCAAGTCATTCGTAATGATTACTCTACACTTATGGATCAAAAGTGACAGTTTTTAAGCTATCGATCGTTTTGCTGCCTTCAAATGCTTGTTATTTTGATGTAAGGACCATAAATTTAAAAATAGATTGTGGACTTGATTGCCATTTCTAAAGATTTGCCTTATATATATTTGAAAAATAAATAAACATGAAAAATAAATATTAAAGGCAACCTTTTCCATTGAATAAATGGGTAATATTAAAAAACGATGATAGAAAGCTCTAGTGAGAAACTGCAAATCAAAACTTGATTACTATTTCTAAAGATTTGCTTTTTATATATATTTGAAATGATACATGAAAATATTAAAGTAAACCTTTTCCATTAAATAAATGAGTTATATTTTAAAAAAGGGTGATAGAAAGCTTTTTGAGAAGTTGCAAATCATGTCTTTTAAACAGCTGTAAAAGTAGTATTTAAGAGTATCTTTTCTGTAATTTACGTCTTTAATAATGATAATCATTTAAGAATCATAAAATAATTATGATTATATTTTATGATAATATTCAGTGATTATCATTATCTTATTATTCATACTCAACTTTCAAAGTAGATTGTATTCTAAGCCTTTCAATGATTGTCATTATTATTCATATGCAATATAAAAAAATAACATACAAAGTGATAACAGTTTCCTAAAGCGTACGTACGGATAAATAATGACAGTAATGTTTACATATCTTACTCTCATAATGTTTCTGAGCAAAATTAATAATTAACAATCCATTATTATTCACTCCCAGATTTGAAAGTAGATTTTTTTAAAAGGTATTCAGTGATTATCATTATTATTCATACTTCAAACACATACATTATAATTCATATAGGTTTTAAAAAACACACAAAACTACGGGGAAGCCAATTAATTGAAACTCAGAATGTGAAAATAACTAACATACCGAACATACCTACTAACAATATGTTAGTAGTATGTTAATCAGTAAAAATAACTAACATATCTACCAGTAAAAATAGCTAACATACCTACCAGTAAAAATAACGAACATACAAAATGATAAATGTTTCTTAAAGCGTGATTACGGATTAAAAAAAAAATGTAATGTTAATACATTGAATTAACATAATGTTACTGAGTATGACTTATAATTAACAATAAATTAATATTCATAATCTGATTTCAAAGTAAATATAATCGAAGTCAATTTGTGATTATCTCTATATTCAAACTCGGCATAAATTACTAAAGTAATGTTAAAATATTGTACTAACGTGTCTAGTGATAAATGTTTCCTAAAGAGTACTTAGTGGTAAATAATAGTAATGCTCCCATGCTGTACTAACGGAATGTTTCTGAGAGTGAATTATAACTAACAATTCCTTATTTTCCACATTAACAATTTAAATTTAGATTTTTTTAAAACCATTCAATGATTATCATTATCCTATTCTTTATTCACAATTTCGCGAAGTTTTTCAGAATCATAAAATTGGTAGTCATAAAATGAAATACGAATTGAGACTATTAAAAATTTATCAGTTCGTCTCTAACATCTGTTTAATAGTATTCTAATTAAAAGTTCTTTGGGGAATTACTTAACACATCATTTCCTAATTGAAAGTCTAATTGGCATGGTGAGTTTTAAGTTATCCAACTAGGTTAAAAACACTATTTATTGACCACATTGGCGAATATTTGCTACTTCGTGTTGTTAAGACTTTCCTTTTCTCAAAACCGTTTATCTTCTCTAGGAAAAGGGAGGACTGAATTATCATCCTGGAGAATTTTAAGCAAAATATATTTTTCAGCTAAAATACTTCAATTTAACTTCAATTTTCTCTGAACTTTAGTTTTCATAAAAATTCCCCACCGTTAACATATCTCAAAACTAGTTGAAATTTCTCTCAAAACTATTTACATAAAAATTTCAGAGTGTGTTTTAAATAATAGAGGCAATGAAATGAACTAAACGTTTTCTCATTGGTGATATGCATTTTCATTTACAGGATTTTAGAAACATTAATTTGTAAATTTATGGAAAAAATACATAATATACGTATATTTTTACCCATAAGTTGTTTGCACCTCAAACATTTTCTTATATTTCGGTTCCTTTCATTCATCTTCATATTCCCTAAATTGTGTAGAAAGAAAAATAGGATTGCTGCATTGCAATTTTGTGTAGAATGTTAACCGTTTTGGTTCAATTTCATTAAAATTTACAACAAATTTTCTATTTCTCAAAATATATTACATTTTCAATTTTTTTGTATGTGTGTTTATAGCATTTTCTATTATGATTCACAATACATCTAAAAAACATAATTTTAATCATCATTTAAAAACTCTTTTTAAATCTTTAAAAATCTTTTTAAACAGTTTTATGTAGAGTGTTAACCGTTTTGGTTAAATTGCCTTAAAATTTACAAAAAAAATTCCTACTTCTCAAAATATATTGTACTTTCAAATAATTTTGTTGTATTTATAGCATTTTGTATTATCATTGGCAATACATCTAAAAAACGTAGTTTTAAATAATCAAAAAATCCAATTTTTCAAACTTTTTCCTTCGGATTCCTTAAAAAGAAACCTCTAATCGTTAACTGTTCTGTTTCAGAGTGTTCTTCATTCTATGTTTGTCTACTTAGATAGGTTTATAATGAAAAAGAAAATATTCATAAGAATCCTGATTTATCAATTGAAATCTTTTTCTTTAATTTATGTGTTGTCAACCATGTTAATCATGAATCAAATATAAAAAACTGTTGTCACATTTATGAGTGAAATACACTTTGAGCATTTGGATGAAGATGCACTCTTCTAGGATAATACTCTTCTCTTGGCTAGAACTCTTTTGGTTAATTAACTCTCTAGGTTGCTTATAACTCTTTACTTTTATTTTCTACTTTCGAGATCTTAGCACATGAGCATATCGTAGTAATACTTACAAGAAATAGATAAAAGACATCTTCACAGAAAATACTCCCGCACACATGCACTCACAAACATAGCAAATAGAGAAGGGAATTCTTTCTTAACCTCGAAGCCACACCAGGTGGCGTTAGCAGTTCGAAGGAACTGTTACATAGTTGAAATTTTCCCTACAATTCTTTTTATCATTCTGGCAATTTTTTAAAAAATATCACCAAAACTACAAATGAAACTGAAAATGGAATAAGTATATCCTATAAAATATATCACCTGGTATTAAAATCCATAGTTAAATTTTCAAAAAAAATGCACAAAACTATGGGGAAGACAGTGAATCGAAACTCAGAATGAATTTTATAGTCTCACTTTATTCATGCAGACTTCATTTCTCAAAATCAGTGTATTTATAAAAGGACTTTAAAAGAAATCTAAAAAGATTTCGCCAAGAAGACTTTAAAAACGGCTATGCTGTCTTCGCACTTACCCATTGAGCTTTGTAAAACCATTCCAAGAGTTGAGATAACCATTCAATTTCAGTTACCATTGATAAAATATCATTAGTCAATTAATATATTCCAACACTTTATCATCGATCCAATGGCTGACTTTCTTTTTTTCTTGAAATTCCTATTCTCTTAATTTTCTAAGGAAGAACATGTGTTGGTAAGTTCATAAGCCTGATAATAACTTCCTGACACAATGAAGTTTGTGCATGTCTTTGAAATGAATTTTTGTGAATCAATTTCTAAAACTTTTTGCAGGTTTTTTTAAAAATAATAATTTTTTTACTTGTATTATTCGATTGCTATAGGTTAAAGAATAACAGCTGGAAAAGCCTTTACAAAAACAACTCTAATTCCAAACAATAATTTTCTTTCAACATGAATTATATATTCTCTCTGAAGAAACTCCACTGCTTTAGCGGAAAATTTACCATTCACTTTATCTCACGCTTATTTTACACATCAACCGAATTAACTTTCCAAAAAAACATTTCCTTTGGCGTTTGGAATAAATAAATAAATCTTATGTTTCTATTCATTAGAGTTCATAATTAGAATCAACTGAATTATTTATTCGCTTCCGATTCTGAATGTGATCCGATTCATTAATGCACATAAATTTAAAAAAAAAAGTTTTGGAATAATTGGGCTAAATAAATGTCCATTAAGAACTCGAGGGAATCGTTTCGTTTGTCGATGATGAAAAATGAACCTTTATAAATATTCATTTCTCGAAACGAAATCTTTTGTGCATTTCTTCATAACTGAACATTCGTTATTCTTTATTTCTCTTGCGTGATGGATTAAGACCGTTGGTAATGATGATATATTCTTCTTAAAGGTAAAAGAGTTTTATAAGAAATGTTTTCGTGTAATATAATGATCCTGTTGATGTATCATTAAGATATGATTTCTATCCATATATCCTCTGTAGAAATACGATAAGTATGACTTTTATACCTGAAGTGCCACTTAATACATACATAGAATAGCTACAATTCTATTAATAATTCTTATTAATATAGTAATAATAGCACAATAACACCTTTTTTACATTTCAAATTCACATATTCTTTGGAGTAGTCATGTATTTTTAGGACCAGATAGTACTGAAGATGTTGCCATTAATCAAAACCTGGAAATATTTATTAAAATCTCTTGTAAAATAATCTTTCGTGAACCCAATGACCTTTTGGCAACGCTTTCTTTATCCAGAAAACATCCTGTACATCTATTTTCGTAGATATTTAAGATTATTTGTAATTTCTCATTTATTGATTCAATATGTTAAAAATGACGACGAACTGGTAATTTTAACTGTTGAAATAAGAACCAGAAGTCATAGTTGGAGAATATAGAACTTTTATAGTTATATTTGTTGAATATTCTCGCAACATTCATAAACAATGGTGCTATTATAAGGGCATTATTGTCATTGTAAATTCAAGAAATTTTTCACTACAATTGAGATCTCTTCTGAATAACTCGATTTAGGAATTGTCCGATAACATTAATAATTTTTAAAGAGCAATTATTAAGTACCAATTATTTCATTTAATAAATGTTCCAGTGGTTAGACGAATTGAATAATATACAGAAATGTGATTGCTATAGAAGGGAATTAAGATCGCTTCCGAATATTTGGATTTAATAAATGTTTAAGGCAATAGGCTGGCTGGAATTGTGCCAATGTGGAGGTGGAATTCCGCCAAGGATCGAGCCTGTGATGGTTGGGTTTGAAGTCACTTAACTTAGCCATTCGATAAGTGATCACTAGTGTCTAGTGGCTTTTACTAGGTAATTAAGATATCCCCACAATACTCCCCTATCAGTGAGTCAGTAGAGAGACAAACGATTTTATTGCGAGCGAGGAGAGTGTTTTAGTAATACCAAGCGGATTCAGAATAAGAGATTTTTTTTCTGCATAGAAATCACTCATTGTTCAACAGTTTTGACCGCTCGTGACCCAAAGTCCTCCGAAAATTAAGGCCAAAGAGATACACCAATTTAACAGCAAAGACATAAAACTAGACAGCATTAAAACATCACCAAATTATATATATATAAAAGCAAAGTAAGAAGGAATACAAGATAAAACATAATCAAAACCAAATAGGAAAAGAATGTTAGAAAATCTGTATGTTAGTTGTAGTTGCATTTGCTCTCATTAAATATAAAGAAAGGTTTTTAAACTTGTTCAAATCTGAAATAATTTTTAGTTTCGTTTACTTAATCATATTAATTTTAATTTGTTTCATAAATAAGTTTTATTTCATTTAGATTTCATTTTTGTGAACTTTTTGTTGTTTAATTAAGAACTACATTTTAATTTTGCTTTAGACATAATTAGTTTCCGATTTAATTTTTGCTGACTCAGGAAATGGGTTTTAATTATTTTATGGTTATATATGTATATATATATATATATATATATGTGTGTGTGTGTGTGTGTGTGTGTGTGTGCATCAAATATAATTAAAATATAAAAATATATATATCATATATTAAAAATATAAGAATGTTTAGAAATTTATCTTTACGAAGAATTGAGATGTGAATTATCTGTGTCTCAAACCAAAAAAAAAAAAAAAAAAAAAAAACACTTTTTCAGAAAACAGATGTCTCTCTCCATACTTTTCCCTGAGTCGTATCCACAAGTTTTTCATCCTTTTTCCCCGATGAATTCTCCGTCGTTACCGCAAACTACAGTTATTTTCAGCGGCGCAAATGATCCAAAGAACGTCCTTTTCCGATTGCCCGCAAAACCACCGGAGGATAAACAAAGATCTCAGAGGTGAGCACCATCCACACTCATTAACGATTATCTATTCCTCTCCCCAAGACAAATGAAAAAAAAAGAAAAGAAATAAACCCTTAATTACACTTCAAATGGTATTCTTAGATCGCCTGTTTAGTTTACTGCGCTAAGAAATGAATGACCGAGAGAAAATGATTCCAGTTTGAAATTGGGTGATATAGTGTAATGCTTGTATGGGATAATACTTAAGTAAACTCAAATTTAAACGGTTTATAATTTGGATTTCTAATGTAATATTTAACTATTTCTTTTATTTTATAATATAATCCGAAATGCAGCAATCAGAAAAAAAATTATTTGATCCTATATTCTTAAAGTGGCCTGGTGGTAAGGTCTCGGCTGCGGAACCGGAGAGTTTCAGGTTCGAGACTCGATTCTACCGAAGGATCGTCGTGTAAGGGGGTCTCTTGCACGTTAAATAAGTCAGGCCAAATGCGTTATTACTTGGGTGAAGAATTTAAATGGTTTATATTTTGGTTTGAATGAAAGACCGAGAGACATGATTCCAATTTTAATTTTAGTGACATAGTGTAATGCTTTTATGCCTTAATACTTAAGTAAACTCGAATTTAAATAGATTATAATTTGGTTTGAATGAATGACCCAGAAAAATGAGTCCATTTTGAAATTTGGTGATATAGTGTGATGCTTGTATGTGTTAATATTTCGGTCAACTTGAATTTAATTGGTGCATAATTAGGATTTCCAATGCAATATTCAACAATTTCTCATTTTAAAATGTTATCCAAAATGCAGTAATCAGAAAAATTTCTTTGGTCCTATCTTCTTAGAAATGTGATAGGTCAATTTTTTCCATGCTAAGTTTTTGACAATCAAACAAAAAGCTCCACCTATGTTAATTTTCTAAAAGCAAGTTACAAGAAAAAAATAAAAGGAAAATAACCTGCACTACTCAGCGCCATTCATCATTATCATAACATGCTATGTAACTAATTTCTGTAAATTACTGATTTAGTTACTTTTGCTCTTAAAATTAAGCAAAATCATGATTGATGTCCTTCAAAATGATTATAAAGATCAAACGATGCAATGAATATGTCGATAAATATTTTCGATTTCTTTCATGATCTGTTTGCAGGTGACATGTATGATTACATCTGCAATTTGCAAACATAAAGAAAAACGATAATTCAATGACACTACAGATTTCAAATGAACAGACAAACTCCTGCTACTGTTGATGTATTAAATTTCTTTTCAAGATTCAAAAGACGTAGAGAAAAAAAAATGTTTCTAAAAGTATTAATTACAAGAGCATGCGCACATAAAAATAAATTGAAGTTTCAATCAGTTGATAATCACAATAGAAAGCAGTTCCGTTGATGCGATTTAGTCCCTTCCGTACAAAATATAGTTGTCGACAACCAGAGCACAATGCGCATGCGGGAATTTTCACCGCCAATCGGGGCAACAAAAATGCGTCACGACAATCACGAGCGAAATTTCAACGCCAGTTGGCGTAACGCACATATTTGACTTTCCTACGCCAGTTGGGGTAACGCAATACAGATAAGAATTTTTTAATTTCCTTTATTTTGTTTTAATTTCATTTTATATACATCAAACACAAAGAAAATAAACAGAATAGTTTGAAATAATCTGCCGAAAACATGCTAACCCTAACCTCATGTCTGTTGTGAAAACAAACAAACCTGGCGTCTTACTCATCTTTGGTGGATTTGGTCTCAGTTTTTTGGCACGAAGGTTAGTTTTAAAATTAATAAAAAATTAATCGCTCAATGAATGGGAATAAAAAGTAGCCTATGTTCTTTTCCTGAATATAATACATCTTTGTGCCAAATTTCCTTCAATGATGTTCTGCTGTTGTCTAATAACAAACATCCATTTATCCAAACGTCCACATTTATAGATTAGTATAAATGTGCAAGTTTGGATGGATGGATGTTTTGTGTCTTTGCTGTTAAATTTATGTATGACTTTGGCCTTAATTTTCGGGGGGGGAGATCGTGTCACGAGGGGTCAATACTGTTGGACATTGTCCAATTCCTCACTGAAAAAAAACCC
This sequence comes from Argiope trifasciata, assembly GCA_026543055.1. Classification (NCBI taxonomy): domain Eukaryota; kingdom Metazoa; phylum Arthropoda; class Arachnida; order Araneae; family Araneidae; genus Argiope; species Argiope trifasciata. The sequence goes on along the minus strand of JAPMOQ010055423.1, from coordinate 1,416,876 downwards.
TTATTATGAATCCTTGCTTGAAGGTGACCCTTGAAAAAGTCTTCAGGACGGATTCTTTTTCGATTTGTTGTAATTTTTATTCCATTATATTTATTTTTACTTTTCTTATTTTAGTAATTTACTTAGATTTATCTGTATTTTAGTTGTAGCAGCATTAGTGCCCAATAAATACAATGACAGTTTTTTTTAAATAGTTTTTTAAAAATTTTAATCTTGTTCGATTGGGTAATAATTTTTTGTTTCGTTTCCTATTTTTAGCTCCGTTTCCTCTATCATTGCTAATTTATATATTAGTATAGATTATTTCACTTGAAAAATGACAATTTCCTCTTTACTTTCCACAAAGATGAGAAATATTTTAAGAAACGAAGAAAGTAGATGTTTTCTCAAAAGTATTGCTAGTTTGGAGCCTATAGGCTCTAAATGCTTTCCGAAACCTTTGTGCAGTTCTTTTAACCCTCTTAGAGAATAAAAGAATGAACTTTTCTCTTAATTTATATCAAGCAAAGACCTTCTAGCTAAGATTAAAAACTATACTAGCATCATTATTGGACATTATTCGAGTTTAGTAATTTTTCCCTTTTCTAAAGTAGTTTGATAATAAAAAAATGAAATATTTTCTGTTAATTAAAAAAGCTTTACAGTAGATTACCTAGATAATTACTTTTCCCTCGAGTTTTTTATTTGTTTAAGTTTTAAACTGTCAATTGATCTATGCTGTATTCAGTAGTGAAAGATGTTTAATAAAGTACGAGGAATGGACTGTCAAAATAAAAACGGGTCTAATTCGTTTTGAATGAATATGAAATTGTGATGTTAATTTTTTATATATATATGCTGGGGATAAATCATTTGTAGGAATTCAATGCTTCATAATTATTGAGTTAAAATAAACAAAAAATGATTTATTAATCTTCAGGTATAATACAAAAAGGTTTTATTTGGCAACTTTACAATCACAGTTGAGTTAGAGAAAAGGAAAGCGTTCCATCAAAATAAGTTGGCAATTTCGCATGAACATATAATGTTAAATGCTGCTTTAATAATTTTTCTCGCATAATTTTACATTGAGAATACCGAGTTCAGTCTAGTCACTGAGTAAATAGAACTGGATATTGATTTTGAAAAACATCTTCACACTGTTTTTCTAGAAAACATTTTGGTAAAGTGATTGAATATAAATTTCTCGCACATTTATATAATAACTAGCGTTTAGTAAAAATATAATATATGTGTTTTTTCCAAAGATGCCACTTGCTTTTTCCCTTAAATTGTCTTTTTATACAAGTTCTCATTTAGTGAAAATTTTGGTTATATTTTTGCTGCCTGTAGTTTGTGTTTTGTGGAAATTCACTTGGAATAAAGTATGTTTTTTTATCTTATAGCTTGTTCGACTGCATTCATCCCATATTCACACATCACATAAGAGGATTTGCTTAACAATATCCACTTATCTATTAAACAGATGCTGTTGTGCACTATTTTAGTTTATGAGCATTTTCCTCTCATACTCACGTGGGGTGTAAAGTTCACCTCTCCCATTAAGCGTCATTTATAGGCAGCTATGTCACATCTGTTAAGACCATGAATTGTTAAAAGCTTCCAGGTTTCTAAGAAGGGTCGGCATATCGTCGACTGGTAGTTGAATCTGGTCGTGGGTGATTAGGCTGAAAGACCAAACGTAAAGTGCATTGCTTGGGAGGAACTTCTCGCATCTTCAAAGGAAAGGAGTGTAAAACATCCGGCCGTCAAATGGCATGCTTTGTGAAGGGACACATGACACGTGTTACAAAGCGGTCAGTTCCTAGGACGCATCATTGATATACATTTCCCACGCCATGCTGGGGCCACAAATGGGGGAAATTTTTGCTGAACGCAGTTTGGTGGTGGATTTGGAAAGGCGGAGAAAAGGTGGAGTTTTGACTGCGATAAAGAGAGGGGTTTTTCTTTAAAGACGAGAGACCTTTTTGGATTGCGGACTGTTGCTCTTTACGCTCCATCCTGGGTTAGCCGCGCTGTCTATCACTCTGTTAGCACCTTATGGTGATTATCCGAATTGATGGAGAACTCTTCCCACGATAAACCTTCGACTGTTGTGTAAATATTAAATATTTTAACCTAGATTAGAACAGTTTGAACAGACATAACAGAATATTAGAACAGGCAGAATCAGTTTGAAGTGGTGAATAATATATTTTGATTTGATTTGAGATTTATTAAATGTTTATGAATCAAAATTATAAATTCGTTTATGATTTTATGATTCTTGGACACGATAACAATTTTCTAACCTCAAAATATTTTTAAAATTTGTGAAAAATGAGTGGCATTTTTCTTTTTTCAAACATTAGAATTTTTTGTAAAATGTTATGAAAATTTGATTTAAAAACATTAGTCAAACTATATCCAAATATATAATATGATATATACTAGTAAATTATATCCAAAATGAATATTTTATTTTAACTCACAATTTTTTTAAAATTTTATTTGAGAAAAGGAAACAAGAAAAGATGCAGAATAGAAAAGAAAAAAGAATATAACGTAGAATCAGTCTTTTTTCTGATTCCATCCTTGAAGCTATTTTCCTTTTTTAACATCAAGAAATTTAATTTAATTCGTTTTCATAATAATACATAACTCCTGAATTGTTTCAACTTCATGATATTAAAGAAAAGCACTGAAACAATTCTCAAAGACAAATTGATACATTTTTTATACCTTGTGGATAAATCTGGAATATTAATAATATACACTGAATATACACGGAGATATTGCTTTTTCATTCAATCAAAGATATTTTCATTATCTTGAATTCGTATAATTACCTTAATATATGAAGGAAGATATTATCTTCAAATGTAATTTATTCGCTTCTAATTTTCCTATGGATATTTCTTTTCGATTCATGAATTAATATCAGATTCCATTATGAAATCTTTTGAAGTCTTGACTTCCAGCTATGCTCCTTATTTCAGAGCAATTTCCGTTTAATTTAAATGGATATCCGCATTTATCCTGACCTCATTTCGATTTTTATTTCAAATCGATTAAATGTTTTTGAATGTGTAACTGTTCATTTCACTCTATTGAGACGAACCACTTTCCGACAATTCTATCTCACGAAGGGGTGACTCGCAGAAGGATGTGTGTATTTCCAGAATTCAATTTATTATTAAATGAATCTCTTCTCATATTTTCTTTCAACCTTATTTTTGGCCAACGTCCTGACATAGGGGTAGCGTGTATTCCCGTGAGTCTGGAATCCCGGGTTCGAGTCCCGGTTCGGGCATGGTTGTTCTTCTGTGAGTAGTATTTTATCTGTGAGTAGTGTGAATGTGTTCCCCGGTAAAAAGGGGTTGTGTAAGCGAATGTGAATTAGGAGATAGTCAAGTCGTACTATTGGTTCTAGTTGGCGCTACTGAAAACAAAACATGGGACGCTACCTTAGGCTTAAATTGCTGACAGCTTTCTGTCATTGGGCTTGTAAAGGGCCAGAAGCAACAGCCCCTATTTTTTCGTGTTAAATGCACCTTAAAGCATACACTAAAGTGAGAAGAGTTTTACAAATCGTTGGCAAAAAAAAGCAATATGTTTTCAAATCAAAGTTATTTTAGAGTTTATTATTATAGCATCAGCCTTTTTTTGTCATTTTTGTATTTACTAAGGATTTGTTTAAATCAAAATTTGTTTGAAAAAGGTTCTTAAGAATAGAAATAAAAGAAATCTTTAAATAATAACATTGTTATTTGAGTTTTAATTTAATATAAATTGTATGCATCCACTAAAGATGGCATATTTTTTAGTGCGAATTTTTTTTTCTTACAGGATTTTGAAATGAAATATATCCATGTAAACATGACTAATACGAAAAAACAAGTCAAAGAAAATTTCGAAGTTAAAAAATAATAAATTTTTAGCCATGAATATCAATCTTAAATTGTTATTGAATTTGTAAGTTCGTTATTTTTTTAAAGTGTAATTTTAAATTAAGGTGTCAAATTATGAGAGCATGCTTTAACAAATAAGGAAAAGAAAGATTAAAGCAATCTAAATCCTTTTTTAAAATAGTAGAATGTCCAAATTAGTTATTTCCGATATTTCAAATAAAATTTAATTTTTTCCCTCCTATTGCATATAATTTTTCTAAAACTTTTATCATCAAATAGTGAAAATAAAACTAAATGAAAAAAAAAGCTATTACCCAAAATGTGGCCTTTTAGCAAACAATTTGTACTTCGGTCGTTTATTTTTTTAGAAAGATATCTCTGTTGATACAACAAATCTGATAACAGTTTATCTTAAAACATATTTTTTATGATTTACAGATCCTATAAAATGTGTTGATAAATTACTTCCGCTGTTTCTTTTAAACTTAGTGTTTATCTTTGAGAAGGTTTTGGCTACCTTAAAATATTTTATGAAGTCATAAATTCTTTGCTAAAAAAGGGAAGTGATTTGTTTTACCGTAAATGTTTTTTCCTCTTTCGGTAAAATGCAATAATTTATGCTGTTTCACCACATTTAACTACTTCTTTACTTGGATCCTAACATAAAGGCTCCAAGAAATATTATTTTTAAAAAAAAACTCAATTTTTTAATTTAAGAATGAAAAGGAGATTAGATGAAATATATTAATGGAAAAAAGGTTAAATATTTTAATAAATAAAATTTTTGAAGATTGTAATATTATTAATAAAATACATAATAAAGGATACCTCTGAAAAAGCGAAATATTATTAAATTTTGATTGTTCTAGTCCATTGCATATTTTGGGAAATAAAGAAAAATGCACAACAAACGTAAATTATTTAATTCTCTAGTTTCTGTGGACAATGTAGAAAGTCACAGTTTCACTACAAATTTCCATATTAATAACGCTTTCTCCCCTGAAGATTGAGTTTTATTCTATCGCATATTCATATTATTGCCTTTTATTTTGCTTCTTAGGGTATATTATGTTTCTTAGTTGAATATTATTTGCTTTTTCTTGTCTATTTATGAATTAACTGCAAATCCAATATCAAATCTCTTCAGATTTTGACTTCAGGCGACGTTCTTACTTTCTGGTTTTGATAGTATTACCTAATTTAGGAACGAAATTCGTTTCATCATTTTTTTAGACATTACTCGATTTTTATTCTATATAATGTCCATTTAAAGAGAATATATTTATACGAAATTACTAGAAGCGGATTTAAGTAGTATGAAATTGGAGACATTCTTTCACACGCCTACGTATATTAATGAATAAAATATAGAAGAAGAGAGAGTATTTAACTTAAATATGAAACATATCAGAGAGAAGTGATTAAAAATTCAGAAAATTCTATTTACTTTGAAATCTTTCTTGACTTTATCATATCTAGAGTGTGCTAACCAGGGGAAGTGTTATTTAAAATATTTTTCTCTCGTACTCTCTAATACACGTGGATTTGTGCTTTAGAAGCGTTTTTTTCACAATCAATTCAAACCAAAGTTTGATGCAGGATTACAACTGCTGTCAGAAAACCATACATTGAATTTGATGAATTTAAATCATTTCGTTTTTAAGGTGTCACGTTTAAAAGATTCCATAAGTACAGATCGACAGACAGTCAATATATATAGTTGGATTTGTCTCAAAATTTGCCAGATGCCTACTTTATATATTTTAAATCTATGTACCTAATTTTCTTTGTCAATCTATTTTCGCTTTGTTAATAATATATTTAATATTTAATACAACGGTTGGACAAACAGATTTCTTCAGAACTGATTTTACTCAACGTTTGAAAGAAATCTGCAAATTTGGTGTGAAGACGAATACCAAATTTCAACAGTATAGCTCAAAATGTTTTCGAGTTATTTTTGTCATAGACAAATAGATCTCGTGTAAATTCCCATATATGAAGAGTACAAACCAGAGAGAGTAGTCTTCACAAAATTTTCTCTCATATTCACTAATAAAGCATATATATATTCACTAATAAAGCATATATTGCCTAGCCTTACTCAGAAATTAGTAGTTTTCTAAGTATTTATTGACAGATTTAAGGAAAACATAATTCTTCAACTAAAAGGCAGGAGAAAATTTTAAATGAATTTCATATACTATTTGGTATAAGTCTTATGGCATACAGCTTCAATATAATTTTATACTATAGAATTTAGAATATGAAAAATAACCATTCCCTATGTATATCGCTTTAATTTTAAATAAATCTAAAAATACATCGAAACTTATTTTGAAATCATTTTTTTCTAAGCATTTATAATTAACAACAAATAATAACTCTTTATCTAAACAACCGGATGGAATTTCAGATTCATTTCATACACAATACTATTTTGTATCAATCTCTTGGATTTTATTCTACAATTATCTTTGTCTTTCATTAAGTTGAATATATTAAATTCCTTTGTGTATGAAAATCCATTTGTTTAATATGGTGATACTTTACTGTGATAATAATTCCCGTTAAAAGCTAGTTTTGCAATCAACAGGGCATGGAAAATTCAATTTTACACTCGGAGAAATCTTGATGACGAAATCACGAAACGCTGGAATAATTCTAGTGAACATTTTTGAAATAATTAAGAATGCACATATTAAGCGCTAATGTGTGTTTCAGCTTAGTAAATAAATATATCTTTTGGAAATAACATTGGTAGACGTCGAGTAAACTCATAATTATATTACCAGCTTCTTATTAATTAATTTTGCCGCATTGAAACGAAAAGCTCCTGAGTCTGCATAGCTGAATGGTTATGACACTTGACTCATAGTCAAAAGATCATGTGTTCTAATCCCAGCAGCCTTAACATTGGGTTTTCCTTGATTTCGTGTTCCCGCAGGTTCAGGACCTTTCTTTAATTTACCAGATAAGTGTTTTGGACTTTTCTTACTGTCTTCAAAAAGGTATTCTGGAACTTTCCCTACCTGTATAACAGTTGAAGATCTCTCAGTCACATTGTTCTTAGTTCAGAGTTGCGGTAATAAATTGATTTAACTCTACCTCCTGTGTCTTGAGACCTATCTGCGCGACAGTAAAAATGAAAAATCCAACTAGAGTATTCTCCCCGAAACTTTTTCGCACACTATCTATTATTCATAGGAATGCCTTGCATGGCATTGATGTACAATAGTTACAAAATATTAAAATTTAGCAATTTTATTAAATTTATTACATTAACTTGGCGATTTGTTTTGGCGAATAATCACTGGCATGTGTAAATAGTTTCCAAAATTCGAATTAGGGTTTTAGACACATTTTGCCTAATTAAATGAAAAAAAGATTTAATACAAAACTGCTCTTTTAGGCACTAAGTGAATTTTATATATGTTTAAACCAAATGTACATCAACTTTTATGTATGTGGTGACAGGCATATCACTTCCCGCCACTGAGCTTCGCCTGTGACCTCACTTCCAGCCACTAAGTAGCCCTCTGGTGTAGAAAATGTGAGCAAAGTGCAGTCCATGTCTGGACGAGGCAAGATGATTACGACGTACAAAAATAATCGAAGACGTATGTGAAAACATGGAAGACGAAATTACGACGTGCTTCTAAAACAGGAACTTGCATGTTAAAATACGAACTTGATTATCCATTATATCCTGTAAATTATTTCCCATCATCTTATTCTGCATGTCTTATGCTGCAAATTACCATATAATACATTTTTATTTAAGAGAATTCCATATACATTTAATTTACTAATTCTAATCCTTCTCGTGGTTTCTATCTTAATATAATGTTTGTCTTTCAGTAAATTAAATACAGTATTAAATGCTGCACATGCGAAAATCTATTTTGTTAAGCAGGATGATACTTTACTATGATAACAATGACCATACAATCATGCCTTCTAAACCAATAAGGTATGATAGACTTAATTTCACACTCAAGTGAATCCTGGTGATGAAATTATGGAGCGCCGAATTAATTATAAGACAAAATTTTGAATTCACTATCAATGCAAGCATTAAGTGCTCCCGTATGGATTATAATAGCTTAATATATCTCCTGGAACATAATCTGGAAATACTTTGAATAAATTTCTAATAACAGACTCCTTATAATTTCATACAAGAGTGAAAAAAAATATTTAATATTAAAACCATTTGCAAAGAAAATCAGACATGTTTGGCGGGCTTCGTTTTACTAATTAAAGAACTGATTGCTTGAAGTTCGCACATTTATTAACATTTGCTGCAAGTGTTTTAATTTTAAACTAGCCATCATTGACGACCAGTTTATCCGTCTATATCAAAGTTTTTTTGAGTAATTTTTGTCTCAGACAGACGCACGGAAACTTTCCCAAAATGTGCTTTTCGAATGACGACCAGTTTATCCGTCCATATCAAAGTGTTTTCCAGTAATTTTTGTCTCAGACAGACGCACGGAAATTTTGCCAAAATGCGCTTTTCGAATGACGACCAGCTTATCCGTCCATATCAAAGTTTTTTTGTGTAATTTTTGTCTTAGACAGACACACGGAAATTTTCTCAAAATGTGCTTTTCGAACTCAGGATGGTCTAAAATGTGGAAATTTATCAAAATCAGGGACTAGAATTTTTTCGCAATTTCATACATTCGCTATACTACGCACACGAGAAAGTAAAAAGTTGCCTTTCCTGAAACACTATATCAATACACTTT
>JAPMOQ010055423.1:1391006-1408222 GCA_026543055.1 Argiope trifasciata | reverse complement strand
ATTGCGTTATCAAAATTAGGAAGAAATGCATTTCGATTTTTTACGTGGTTGCCATAGAAACAGTGTCTTCTCATTTTATCGGATTTTTATGCTTCCATAGAAAAAAAAATTAACCCTTTACTATAAAAACTTATTTACCACTTTGTTATAAAATTCAGTGCTTATATATAATTTAAATATAAATATCGGCTATTCTCCGATGAAGGAAGGTGTTTTAAACCTGGAGCATTCTTTAAACTTCTGGCAAATAATAATAACAAATGTTATCGAAGCGACATCATATTCTGAGTCTGCGATTGACTATTGATGGGTAGGACACGTTTGTTATCCCTCCATAGCTCAGAAGAGATCACTTTTAAAAATTATGTTTTGAGAAGTAAATTACTGAAATGTAATGATTATTTGACAAGGCAGAGGTTCCCTACCTTTTTTGAACTGGTGCCCCCTTTCTAGGGAATATTTTAATACCACCCCCCCCCCCCCCCCCCCCCCCATCAATAAAAACGTTTTTAATTTTTTTTTTTACCATGTTTTAACATGGTGAAAACAGGAATTAAAAAAAATTATTAATGGATAGATTGTTGTTGGAATGGAAACGCTACTGAATTTCTTCTTTATTTAAAACAGTTTTAGTTTACCTGTTATAACGACAGGTAGGGGTTGTGATGATACAAGTAATCCATAAAAAACTATTGATTTCTAAATAAATAAATTGATGGCTTCAGAGAAGAACCAAAACGCATTCTTAATTATATTAAAAAGTATTTTTATTAAAATTTAAAGACATCGAATTTCTAACTTAACTAATGAGAAAGGTGAATTTGATGTGTTTTAAAGAGCCTGTTAATATCAGACTCTATTTCACTTTAAAAGAATCGTCGCCGAGTTCAGTAATATGGAGCCGATTTCTCTTTTTGGTTACCAATGTTGCTACAACACTAAATATAAAGATGGGAATGCTATCAGAAATCGTTCAACAATCGACCATAACCCTGAATGCAGTTACGAAATCGACTTCTGCAGCCGAAATTCATGGTAGCCCGTTTTGATTTTATTTTTTAATTCCTCATTTGTCGTCAGTTCTGGTTGTCCTTCTTCGAACTGAGATGATCCAATTGTGTTGACACTCGAAAACAGATCTAGAACCCAGTCTGGTATGTGCTTATTTAAAATGCCCTGGTGTCGTTCCCTGAAGTCATTGTAAACTATATTTGGTTAATCTTTTCACGTCCCTCTCTACCATATCAAAGCCCCCTAATTTTCACTGGGTCTTTTACTGCTCCCCTGAAAGCCCCAAAAGCCGGCAAGGGGACGTTATCGCCCATTTTGGGAGCCTATGGGATAAGGGCTTTAATGAATTGAATTATAGTTTATTAAAAAGTGCAATTTTCATGAAATAATTTTATTAACATTTCTATATTAAAGTACAGTTTCGAGTATCCGGCCTAATGTGGCGGAAGCATTAGCCGGATAGCCATAAAGCTGGATAAAACGGAGTTCTATGAACTAATTTCATTGCCTACCAATACCAGAAGAAACAAAGTTTTTATACCACAATTCATTGCTAAAATGCGTTTCTCATTTCTTATTGAGTACTAAGCCCTCCATTTATCGCAAGCTACGTAGAACTTAAGCAATTGCTGAAATTCTTAGCGTATCTACAGACCATATCGCCCGGGTTTAGTTTCGTTATATTAACGTCCCGTTGTAAAGCAACACTAGATTTATTTTGGGACAGACCTCATCATTTTGAACTACTGTCAGATGACGAGGATGGCACCTGAGGTGGTCCCTCCTCTCCCCACCACACCAGTGGAATGACGTTTGACCCCTCACACGACGCTTCTTCGATGGAATAAAGTCTCAAAGTCTCATCCGGTTCCGAAGCCACGACCTTTCCATCAGGCTACCGCGGCTCTATCGCAGCGGTCCTGGCAAAGGGCTAGGATGTCGTCCCCGTGATCTGGGCGTCCCGGGTTCGAGTCCCGGTTCGGGGATGGTTGTAGTTTTGTGTTCTATCTGTGTGTAGAGTGAATGTGTCCCCCCCTGTAAAAAGGGGTTGGGGAAGCGAATGTGAAGCATGAAGTAGCTAAGTCGTACTCTTGACTTTAGTTGGCGCTAGTGAAAAACAAAGGAAGCTAACTTAGTATTCAATCGCTGACAAGTTTCAGTCGGCAGGCTTTTTAAATGTCGTGGGTAACAACAATAACAGTATACCATATCCAATAGTTCTAGGAGTTATGGGCTTTTTGCGCGGTAAAGAACTTCTTATTAATGAAAAGGAATCTCTCTTATTGCTGATATGCTGTCCGTTTCAAAAGTCTTTTGAGCCACACGATTTGGCTTTCTTCAGTGAGGTGAAGATTTGTGGTTGTATATTAATAAGCCCGTAAGAGCCAGGAAACGTTGGTGATCGCATTAGTATAAGGGATATGTTACGCGGATGCAAATGGGAAGGTTACGAGTTCGATCCTTGATGGAGTTGAATTTCCACATTGGTGTGATACCACAATGTAACCTAAGACATTGGTGACCTTCGCCAGTGAGCATGCCCTTCTCTAGCCATAACGTTTTTCGCTCTTGAAGCACTCTCTTCGCTCGCCATAACGCTTGGCAATACATTTTGGACCTAATAAGAGTTCAGTCCAAAGTCTGATTTTGCTATTCATTGCACTGATAGGTTCAGTTCACTGGTGATATTTCTCTTGGAAACCTACATACTTTCACCTTAAAGGTGCTCGTTAACAACGGAAGGCGCACACCTCTGTCTTAATACGAAATAGCTCCGCTCATTCGGGCTTGGTATCACCAAGTGGCATTAGACCCACCACCCACCAACAGAAAAAGGCTCTAATAATTATAAAAACTGTTTTATGTGAATAAAATCGTATTTTTTCAGGAAAGATATCGATGTAAAAAAACTTAAAAAGCAAACCCTTATCTAAGTATAAACTTTCATCCAAATCGCCAGACTCCTTTCCGAGATACCTAGAATATATTTATACATATAAAAGAATACGCGCTTAAAGTTATAAATTTAGAAGCAATAACGAAAAATAGGAAAATAAGCAGTAACATATTGCAATAAATTAAAATTCAACAACGGTAACTCCTAACAATTGCATCAAAAATGAACCCTAATGGTCTGTATTGCAAAGAATATATGCGAATAATTAGGTTGCCATGCTGGTTAAGAACTCAAGGACGCTATCTTTAATTACCGGCCAAATAATGAATAAAATGCAGCTTTGGTAAACGTCTTACGATGCCTTCTAAATAAAAATCCTCAAAAAGATGAAAAACTTATCCGAAGAACTCATTTAAAGGGAATAAAAACAGGAAATTTTAAAGAAAAAACTCCATGAAAAAGCTCAGTGAGCGCTTTTTACAGTTTTGATTGACAATGAAACATAAGAGTGTATATCATATGTAAATTCTATGCAATTTGGTGAATGGGCTTTTCTTTTTGAAATAAATAAAATTGCTCCAAAAGCATCATCAATTTGAAACATCCAAGTTCAGTTTTAATAAGGAGAGTTTTGTTTTACTACGTAAAAAATTTCAAAGAATTTCGATATTTGCTTTGTTATATTTTTTGACCATTAAAATATATAAAAAAATATCTCAAAATAGCTAAAAAATTCTGAAAAAGGATTTTTTGCTTTTTGGAATTGTAAATGAAGCAATTAGGCAGGAGAGACTGTCTTTCAAAATAGAATATTTTTTTGTGTGTGTTAAGTTGCATGCTTTGTTTCCTTCTATTCAATTCATTCAGAATAATGGCTGAAATTTTTTCAGCAAATTATTTCTGAATATATAACTTTTCAAAATCGGTAGTTACGCGAATTTCTTCAAAGAATTCGTCATAATATATTAGAAGGTGCCCTAAAATTAACGCAAGATTTGAATTTGTCACCATTCGTCATAAAATATTGGCTACTCTATATAAAAAATAATTTCGATAGCTAATAGCTGAGAATTAGTAAAAATGAAGCGTTATATGATATATCTATGTATTTAATGCAAAATTTGAATTAATTAAAAAAAGACAGTTTTCTCTTAAGGTATCCGAGTATTTTCTAAGGAAAAGTTTTGAAAAATTGGAGTTTTTAAAAGATGATTAAAATTATGTTTTTTAGATGTATTGTCAATCATAATACAAAATGCTATAAACACACATACAAAAAAATTGAAAATGTAATATATTTTAAGAAATAGAAAATTTGTTGTGAATTTTAATTTAATTAAACCAAAACGGTTAACATTGTACACAAAATTGAAATGCAGCAATCCTATTTTTCTTTCTGCACAAGTTATAGAATATGATAATGGAGGAAATGAGCCACAGCCTAAGAAAAACTTTGCGATGCAAAGAAGCTACGGATAAAAATATACAAATATATGCATTTTTTCCATAAATTGACAGCTTAATTTTTCCGAAAACATCTATAAATGAAAAAGTATTTTATCAACAATAAAACTTTTGGTTCGTTTCATTGCCCATATTATTTAAAACACACGCTGGAATTTTTAAGTGATTGCCTCTATTAGCTTTTGTACTATCCCGTTAACGGTGGATGTTTTTTATGAAAATTAAAATGCCGAGAAAATTTAAGTTAAATACAAATAATTTAGCTGAAAAATATATTTTGCTTAAAATTCCCCTGGATGGTAAGTCTGGTCTTCCTTTCCTTAGAAAAAGTGAACTGTTTCGGAAAGAGGAAAGTTTGAACTAAAAGAAATAACAATAATAAAGTGTTAGGCAATGTTATCGATAACCAGTGTTTTAAACTTTGTCGGATACCTTAAATTGTTGTATTTTTATTGAATAGTAAAGATAACAGGATAAAGTCATATGTGAAATAACACAGAGGACAAATGGCACCTGTTACTTGCTGACACATAATACACTTTCGTCAGAATTTTCCATGACCAATTTTTATTAATGTGACTGAATTTTATAGTCGAAGCTTTGAAATTCACCCTTTAATACATGCGTCCTTGTGTACTTGTTGGCATATGCTTTTGACTTCAAATAACCCCATAAAAAGAAATCCAGTGGAGTTAAATCACACTATCTAAGAGGCCATTTCTCAAATTTTCGGATTGTGGCAGAAATACTTTCATTATTTTTGAAATAATATTTGACAATGAAAATACGTTGATCTATCGTGTAACGCTCCATTTTTAATTATATTTATTTTTATGGTAAAAAACATTTAGCTGAAAATAAATCCCTCATATCGTACTTGTTATTATTGTTCCTATACAACTGATTGTTTACTTTAGATTACGCCATAATATTATAAAAAATGTACAGATGTACTCAATAAGAAGCGGGGAAATACGTATAATGACAATGAATTTTGAAACAAAAACTTTATCTTTTGGTATTGGTGAGCAAAGAAACGATTCTATACCCTACCCGGCTTTTTAATTATCCAGTCTACTCTTCCACTAAGGATGGATACTCGAGAATATATTGTAAAGGAAAAAGTGAAAATTATGCATTTTCTACGAGTTTAAGGCGTGTTAATTAATCGTTATTTCAAGCTGAAAATGTCAATTTTCTACCTTTCTGTCTCTCAAATATTGAAGAATAATAGTGTAAAATGGACGAATCAATCAATCAATCAATCTTGAGCTTTTTAGGCTTCAGTATATTCTGAAAGCATGAGGGCGTTTTAATAAATCAATTCTTATTCTTAAGAGAGCCTAACAAATTACTTTATCGTAAATTTCCATTACGCGGAAACTCCCTTGACAGAAATAAAATATCTTAAAATAAAAATTAGTTATTTTTAATCGTCAGCAACACATTTTGAAAGAGCCTATCTACTTAAAATTTCGTTGAAGTGGGAGTGTTAAGATTGTTTGAAAGATTATTTGATGAAATGAATCCATCATTCATTGCCTGCTTTTGTTAATGGCATTATTCTTACTCATTTAACTGAAATCGATATTATTGAATGTAATTTTTTCATAACATAATCTTTGAATATTTTTATTAAAATGTGAATAACGACTTAAAATGCAACATTATTTAAATTAACTCCACGATTTCTAAATTAATGAAACAAGAGCCAATATCAAGTGATTGTAGTTGATATTCACTATACCAGCGGGTGACCGAGCTCCACTCGGAGAAAACAGGTATCGTAGCTAACTCGAAGATTTAAATTTTCAATTGTGAATTATCAAAACAATACATGCCATAAGAAAATTTGTGAAACCATTGGTGAAAAGATAACCGGTTAAACCTCGGCTTTTCATCGTCCACCAGCGATGTCATGTCTTGATGTTTTATTGGAAATCCCCATCTGCATTGGTCTCTTCCATGTTTGCTGACCATGCACGGAGCGCTTGGGTTCATATCACCACACGGGTTATGGATCATCAATTTCGAGATCAGTTCCTTGAGTTCCGGATCATCTTCTGGAAACTTTATTAGTTCTCCATATTGGCTATAGATGGCAGCACGTTACCGCTTGAAACCTATTAGCCATTATGGCGAACTAATAAAGTTTGAAAATATCCTATCTGTAACTCCGAACTGCTCCACCGTAGCGCTTCAAAACCGGCGCCAATTGATTCCTCGTGGCCAAAAACCGCAGACCCCCAAGTTTACCGGAGTTTATTAATTCTGGGGCGATTTTCGACTTGGCAACCATTCCTCGTATTATAGTATAAGATTAAAAATAACAAATTAATGGATAAATTCTTTTAAATATGTAATCATAATTTAAATTAAAATAATTTAATTAAAACAAAAAAACAGACGATAGTATTTAACAAATCAATAAAAAAAATCGATAAGGAATTAAAACAGATTTGAAGAGCAGATGATTATAAAATAAAATAAATCGTGCTATAATTAAAAAATAATAAATAAAGCATGTTGGCGAATCGATTTTATCGTGTGAGAACATTATATTACTTTGTTATAAAGCTTTTGAAGCTATAAAATGAGCGGGCAAAAAATTGGCGATTAATCGTTTTTGAGACATTTTTTATTTCTTTTAAGGTTATTAGAAAATGATAAGGTAGGTTGTCACATTTGGCCCACAAAAAGGGGAAATCGGAACGAATGCCCGCCATGCATCCGATTCTCTTGATTGACTGATAGAGGGCAGTGTAGGTTATATTTACAGGTTATATTATGTGTGTGTGCAGGTTGTAATGACTTCATCGCTCCTGATCAAATGAGAGAGTGTTATTCCTGATAAATACTTTATTTAGAGCTTTATATTTTTACAGAAGAAACATTTGATCAAATCGCGGTTAAATATTAACTTTTTACAAAAGATTTGTAGGCTGAGGGTCTACCTTGAAAAGAGTTCATGGAAAGATTTCTCCATTAATTCCAAGAAAAAACACTACTTGATGCTAACATGGTGTTAGCCAGAACCGCTTCTTCTCGCTTTCCAAACTCCATCTCCTCAGAAACTATTCACCCACGTCAGCTTTCCATCGATCCTTCAGCAAAAATTTCCCTCAACTGTCGCCTCTGTCTTTCGTGGCTTCAGACTGATCATCAATGACTCGTCCTATCCACCACGTGTCAGTTATTCCATCACAAAGAGACCGATCGTAATCCAACTGTTGTACTGTTTTCCTTTGAATAACCTACAGGTCCCATCCTCACAACGAACTTCAAGTGTGGTCTAATGACCAGATGCGAACAGTTGAAGATAAGGATATTCAGTTTTCAAAAGCTGGAGGCATTTAACAATAGAGGGCATGTTTACAGAAGTTGAGCAGTTGTCGGGAAATGAGGCTAATCGTGAATAGGACATGGGTACATTATAAGGTGTATCCTTGTGTATGTGAATATAATTCATTAAGTAGCGGCCAAAGAGAGAGACGATACGTTAGAATTTTAAACTTCGCTTTTATTTTATCCCGGGAGACATATTTTATCTACAAGCAGCGGTCGAAGCATATAAACGAAGAAGGAAAGGAGGAAAAGATAATGGAATACTTATCCTCATGATTAAGTATTGTGCGATTTTCAAAGGGACTTCTTTACACGTTTCGATTTTGGAAAGAAAATTATAGAGATCTTTTAAAAGAATATCTTAGGTGGATAAATTTTTATCACTTCACTCTAAGTTTGGGAACTTGTCGATGTCTGCAATTTTACATAGATTCTGTTGAATTAATTTAAGGAAAAACATAGAATTAGATCACTCAGTAAGAGGATATTTTAAAATTAATATAGTCTGCATTAAGATACAACCTTGATAATGAATTAGGATTAAATTAAATGTTACATATAGATATGTATATATTTGTTGTAATTTTGATTTTGTTGTATTCCTTCTTTCTTAGCTTATTTTTTAAATTTATTTAGATTCATCTGTATTTTAGCAGTAGCGCTCACTGAATACTTGAGTTTTTTTTTTTTTTTTTTAAATTTTAAACTAGTTTCAATCCGAAATAATTTTAGTTTCGTTTCTTTAATTAGTTTCCTTTTTTTACTTAATTATATATGTTTAGATTTGATTCATAAATATTTTTTATTTCATTATATATATATATATATATATATATATATAAATTCCTGTTATCATATATTCAGAAACTATCATTACAGTTTGAATCCTATTATTCGTTTCATTTATGTATATCCGAAAGACTGAAGTATAAAACTGAATTCTTTACTACAAAGTAATTTTAATCCAAATTTATTTAATGGTATTAATATGAAGTTTATATTCCTGCTGTATATCTCCCTATGTCCTCTCATTCCCCCTCTCCTATTCCTACCAACGGCCCCCCAAGAAGCCAAGACTTAAGGAGTTTTAATAAAACTCCCACTGAATATAAAAATCGATATACATTTCCCCTCGCTTTCACAATCATTCTGTTGTAGCCACTTTAACAAGGAATAGATACCGCATGAATGCTGCTTCCGACATTGGCCCGATATTGTTCGATTTGCCCAGGGACCTGAATCTTTATGACTGTAAGAAAGAGAGGCGATTGGGAGATAAAAAAAGCTTCTTGCTTGTCCCAGTATTGAAACAGTTTTGATCAGAAGGATAGTTTTAAAAGAAAAATGCAAATGCTTTGGCATACGATGTGTTTTTCAAGGCAATCTGTTCCAGGGACCATCTGCAAATTTCAAGAAAGAAACGATACAAATTTCTCTTTCCAGGAGTAGTAATATATATTAATTTTCTATTATTTCCATTGCATATATTCTTACATGTATTTTTTTTGTTTTCTGATCTCTCTCTTTTTTAAAAAGAATTTTATCCTCATTTCTAGTAGCCTTTTTGGATATTATTATTTCTGAATTTTGTGATCACAAACATATTGTAAGTCTGTTTATGTAGATTCGCATAAGTTTCCAGTTTCTCTTTGATGGTTTATTTAATAAACTAAAACTATTTCCCTTTTCAATTCAAACAGTTCTGTGCACTTGGCTTTTTTTTATCCAGTATTAAAATCCCCCTTCCAAAATTGTAATCAATAAATGTCATACAATTTGGGTGATAATCGCAGCGATTGATAGAACAGGAGCATTTTTCAATGTTTCATCCACTTTATGGTCATTATACTGTTTAAATAGCCTGTAGATTAGAATTGCAGGGGTTTAGCGGTGCTGTGTGTCAGTTGTATTAGGAAAAAACTAAAGATACTATTTTAAAAAATTCCCGAATTAAAAAAATGCATATTAGTACATAAATAAACATAAGTATTTCTAAAAATCAAAACTTGCATGTGGTTATTTTAAAATTAATGTTGATTATTGAGAAACACTACGATTGAAAGAAAATCGGATCATTAATGAAAGCTTCATTTTGAAAGGCAATAAGCAAAGTCCAAAAATTGGAATTTTCATTTTAGTACATTGTTAACATAGAGTTAAATAGAAAATTTGAATTGAAATCTGTATGCTTTGAAACAGAATAAAAAATTACACAATTGAATACGAATATTATAACATCGTATCTGAGATTAATAGCAATCAATATCATTGCAATAATATTTTATAATTTAAACACTCCATACATTCATACAAAATTATGTTAACATATAATAATATATTAAATTATAATTTTTTTGTTTTCATATTTTTAAAAAATCTTATATTTTATATAAAATTCTGGGCATTTATTTAAAAAAAATCGGATTAAGTATATACAGTGAAATAAAAGAATTTAGAGAAAAAATTTAAATTTCAGACCTAAAATAAAAGAGTATATAGGAATCTGAAAAACAAGCCCCCAGTAATGAATATCAAAACCCGTCAAGTTTTTTATTAAATAAAGGGGGGAAACGCAGAAATATCAAGTTAATAAAATGAAAGCTGTTTAAATGGCATTTATTTAGAGACAGTACCTGTCTATAATGAATTTTTTAACAACTATTCAGAGTTCTTAGTATTCAAACATTAGCTACTATTTAATATGATGGCTTCAGGACTTTTTTTTGTACTCAGTTTTGTTAACACTGCAATAATTTTGCAACCCTTGTTTCCTAAGATAATCGGCAAAAAATGGACGGTTTCATGATAAAAATAAAATATTTTTATACTATGATTTGCAATATCGATTAAGAGCGAAGATGCAATAACCTTCTATAATATTTACACCCTATTAAAAGAATTCTGAAAAGGAGAGACAACATACGAGAACAGTTAGTCACTAGTGAGTACGTTATCGATGCAAGATGTTATTTATCGCTTTGAGTATGATTTGTCTATGCTTTCTTAATTGTGTATCATTTTTAATATAAGATAAAGTATTTTTACTAAACCTATCATAATTTACATCCAACAAACGAAGGAATGATTTCGAATCTTTCCATTGTTACTTATGCACTCGTCATAGACAACTCCGTTGACCAGCAATTGAAGCCGAGTTTTTGCAGTAACTTTTGAGGCTAAAGGCCCCCTGAGCCCCCGAGGTAAGAAGTCTGTTTCTAGCTCATATGATTTCATACATTTGCTTGCACAACCCCTTTTTCAGAGGGGGGGGGGGTATTTTACACACCTCACAGGTAGAATACAGTAAAGAACAGCAACGGCCGAGCCTGGACTCGAACAAGAGACTGCCAGATCACGGGGAAGACGCGCTAACCCTAAGCCAGGAGACCGCGGTGGTCTGGTGGTAAGGTCTCGGCTTCGGAACTGGAGGGTTTCAGGTTCGAGACTCGATTCCACCGAAGAACCCACTTGTGAGGGGGTCTCTTGAATGTTAAATCTGTCAGGCCAAATGCCCCGCTGGTGTGGCGTGGTGTTGAAAGGGTGGTGCCAGTTTAGGTGTCGTCCTCGTCATCTGACCATGGTTAAAAATGACGAGGTCCGTCCCAAAATAGCCCTCGTGTTGCTTTAAAACTAGACGTTAATCTAACTAAACGAAACGAAACCTAAGTCAGGAAGTCGACGAATTTCGAAATGCATTTTTGAATGATTTTGTTCACCATTTAACTGAAAACGCACTTTGATTATCTAACGGCACACTCGTTTTTTAGATTTCAATTCAAGTCGGTATCAATGCATTCAGTTTGACAAATGGATGATAAATATTTTTATATTTCTTATTAATTGCCTCCGACGATGAATTTACTAACAAAATATAACTGCCAACTTTTTCCCTAATAACAAAATAATAAGAATAACAAAAATAAAATTCAGAAACGTGTGACGTTGGCAACAGGAAAGGTTATAGCTCATGTGCATTCTATTTTTGGCGTTGGCAATAGCAGGATATGATTATTATTATTTTAGAATAACTGGTTGATGAAACTTTGCAAATGTTATCATTTTCCTATTTAATTTTGTTGCAGTTCAAACTTTGAATTTGGTAAATCATTAATATGTATGCATATTGTTTCATCAAATATTTAAAGTGCTTTAAGAATTATTAATTAAATATATATATTTTTAATGGATGAAGTTGTGTGTTATTATGTGTTGTGTGTGAAAGTGCTTTAGACATTGTTTTTGAAATGCATTTTTGAATTATTTTGTTCGCGGTTTAACTGAAAACGCACTTTACTTATCTACCGGCACACTCTTTTTTAGATTCCAATGCAGATCGGTATCAATGCATTCAGTTTGACAAATGGATGAAAAATGTCTTTATATTTTTTGTTAATTCCCTTCGACGATGAATTTACTAACAAAACATAACTGTCAACTTTTTCCCCTGTGAATATAAGGGACGACGAGGAGAGATTATCAAGTAAAAATGATTAATGGATTGTTTAAGTGCAACTTAAGTTTAAAATAGCGCATCTTTTCCTTTAATCGTTTGACGGAAAGTGGGGGGAGGGGAGGGTGAAGTACCTCGTCATGATCGAACTGTAGTCTTGAGTTTCGATAATAAATGGTGCCTACTTCAGTTATTGATTACCTTTGTTACTTCATTCGAACTCATATTTTAAAGCCAGGATCAAATCATCCATGTTTTAAAATGTAATCGATACTTCACTTTTATGCATATATGGTGGGAGTATCAAATATCGAATTAAAATAAGTTGCTCGGATGGTTCAAATAGAATTTGAGTTCTCTGAATACGTGAAAATTGCTTCAGAATCTGACTCTCTCTCTTTGTATGAATAATAATTTTTTTTAAAACAGCAAGCATGAAAACATTTATAGTCATATTAATTATTATTGATTTAATTCATCAATATAAATTGATCGTTTATTGAAAAAAAATCATATTGGTTAATATTTGAATAAAAAAAGGTAATGACTTAATTTTAATGTATTTTGTTTACGAAATTCATATTCACTTCAAATATTAAAGTTTTGTCATAGAGGGCACATAAATAGACGAAATTTCGCTATTTTCGACTAACAACATGAAATGAGTGAAATATCTTTTATATCTGTACAGATTTTGAAACAAATGAAGTTAAAATATCTTTATATTAAAACAATTGGAAAAAAACTGATTTCTCAAGCTCAAATCATTGTACCTATTTCTCCTATTTTCAATTATGTGAATGATGCTCATACCTTTTATCAAAAGGCTTCTACATCGTATAATCATCCCAATGGAATCTCAAGAGGGCATTTTACTTCATACTCTCAACGGGGAGATAATCGAAATTCAAACTTCTCTATACTATCTCTATAGTGATTACATTGATATTCAACTAGCTTAATTTGAAAGATGCTAAGAAAATATATATTGATTCTCTACTTCAAATTTTATCTAAACTCCGTTTTGTAGTTATCGTGTTCGATTACATTCGTACAGTCAAACGAAGAGACTCAGATTAAATATTTCTCGAAATTTGATAGAAACTTGCTAACCTGGTGGTAAGACTATGTACCAAATTTTATTCTTCTAGGTCAAAGCGTTTTAGTGTTTTCTTTCTACAGACGGACAGACGAACAGGGATTTTCCAAGAACTTGTTTTTCGAATTCAGGGAGGTCTAAAATGTTTTGAATCGTCAACAAATTGAGTTCGATTTTTTTGTTGTTGATTACAGTACAAATAATTCAAAATCAATTTGACGATGGCAAACGGATATAACTATTTAATGAAAAAGTATTCATCAATAAGTTAACATATAATCTAGGATGAACTTCAAAATTCCCCATGCCAAAATCAGTTGGAAGAACTCAAAGAAGACATTTGTAATGAGCTTGCGTCAATACTTGCAAGATTCAGAATGTATGGCCTGAAATGGACTACCGCCTAGATGTTGTCCCTACAACTAGAAGAAGTCGCACAGAAAAATTCTATATCGTATGTATACAAAATTGGAAAGTTAAATTAATTCCGGCTACATTATGTGTTAATCTTATCGATTTGTTTTTTCATTAACTAGTTAAATCCGTTAGTAATAGCTATATTAACTTTAAATTACCGTACATTTTCGTTATACATATAATAATAATAATACTTAGAATAACGATAATAAACAACAATAATTGTAGTCTATATAAATAAAAATGAATATTTGTCTGCATGTCTCTAATGCGCTGTCGTACTTCTCATCCGATTTCGATAAAACTTCGACAACAAATTGCTTGCACTTACGAGAAAGTTAGGGGTATAATATAATCATCTAAAGGTTATATATATATATATATATATATACTGCATTTGTTCACTATGAATTAACCACAAGATAAACCACCAAGGAGACTCAACAGATTCAGTAAAGATGCTAAATTCGAGCTAAACGTTAATATTTCGGAGCTATTGTACGTAAATGCAATGCAAGTCTTTGTCTGAAATAATAGTTTTATTAAAGAGGACGCGAGAAATTTTGAGGGGAACCAATTCTATAGGTTTGAAATTTTAACTAAACAATTAATAAAATTTTAACCTTTTTTTGTGGTAACTTCTAAAAACATCAGAGTACAAATAATTTTGCACCATCTTAGTTTTTAAAAATTATCTTTTCAACTACATTAAAGATTTTATGGCATAAATATATTTCCTTTGTTTAATCAATTTTAAAAGAAAATATTTTAATCGCATTTTCTAACATTAAACTTGAGAATTCTGAACTCATATTAAACAAATCACGAAATATGATAAATATTTTCTCTCATCACCATTCTGAAAGAACGGCAAGCTTTACAATTCTAAAAGAATACACAAATTTAATACATAAAAATGAATAATTGTTTGCAGAATAGAATAATAAAAATAGAATTAATAACATATATGCTTCTCCTTTATATATGCTTCAATTTCAATAAATGTATTCATTGCTGACAAGAAAATTAATATCATTCTTCCAATTCATCTTAATTAAAGAAGACACCCATTTCAAATTCCAAACGATGTTTCCAAGATTATTTTTTCTGCTACAGCAACGTTTCGGGTACAAGCTAGTAAAAAATAAAAATATGAATAAGTAAAAATTATGTACTGTTTGAATGCTACCTAAGAAGATACCTGAATTGTACGAAACCTGTAAATTGTCATCTGGGTACAAATATAATTCAAACATAATACATGAAACTAGTAAAAGTCATCTATTTACCTACGGTTAGATGTTGATCATCTGTGTAATAATCCCTTAGGGAAATTTGTAACCTGCGCAAAACTAGTTGCGCACTGAAAGAGAATTTTGTTAGACCCTTTTTAAATGTTATGTATAATTCGTGTCACGTCTTCAGTGTTTAATAATGTGTTAACAAATTAATTTGGGCCATGATTGCCTATTTACTGTGCCCACTGTGTGTGAAAATTTTATTAAACTATTGGTACATCCGTTTTCTTGAAATAATAACACATCACCCAAGAAAGAACTTCCAAATTGAGTTCCGTACATAATTAACAAATGAATCAGCAATGAGAGATACTTCTGCACTGACACTCATCATCATTGATGTTTGTTCAAATTCCAAACGATGTTTCCAAGATTATTTCTTCTGTGGCAAGAACTCCCCAGCTACAAGCTTGTAAGAATAAAAATACGAATAAGTACAAATTATGTACTGTTTGAATAGTACCTGAATCGTACGAAACATGTAAATTGTCACCTGGGTACAAATATAATTCAAACAAAGTACATGAAACTATTGGTACATCATTTTTCTTGAAATAAAAACGTATCACCAAAGAAAGAAATTTCAAATTGCATAATTAACACGTTAAATGCTTGTTTTGTTTTGTTTGGTTTAACGGTGCAAAAGCCATATTTACCATACTGCGCCAATCAAATGGTAACAAAAGAGATTAAAAACATTCTCTAATAAACACATATGTATAAATATAAAATTGCTTAAGTATTACGTAAAAATAATTTTAGCAACTTGACTTTCATAACAATGAATCATGAATATTTCAGACAATTATGTAATCTCTATAAAACTTTTTAAAAAGGAGGACGATTCTAAAACTAGTGCTAAATGCAAGTGAAGAAGCCAATTGCTCTTAAGAATTTAAAAATGTTTGGGTGGTATTTTTCACCCACCAAGTCTCTTAATGTTGAATAAGACAAATTAAGAAATTTAGCACGATCAGAATTATAAACTGGACATACATTCAAAACATGTCGAATAGTATATTGTACTTGGCACATTAAACGCTGGAGTCGAAAGTACTACGATTTGATCCGCGTTACCTAGCATATTTTCGTGAAGATCCCCCGCCTTTAATGTGTTAACAGATGAGTCAGCAATGAGAGAAACTTCTGCACTGACACTCATTTTCATTGATGTTGTTCTCAAGGTCATTCGGGTAGATGAGATCATTTTCGTGTGTCTTCAGACACTGGGGTGCTTACAACCCTCCTAACGCTGATTAAGTGGCCTCCCCGGATTAGAAGCCCTCAGAGAGCAATAGATCAAAAAGCGAATGCAATAAAAATAATGAACTTCTTAAGTACGGAAGAATTATTGTTCTCGTTGAGCAGGAAGGAGATAATGAACTTTGGTGTTATGACAGATATAATTCTTGATTTAGCACTTTTATATTGATTTGGAATAAGTTTGGATATCTGTCATACTTTTTGTGGCGGAATATGATGTTCTATCATTGCAACCATTTCTTATATATTTATAAAAAGAGAAATAATACTTGTTTTTTTATTATTTCCATACAAAATGTTGACTAGAAAAAGTTAGATGGCTTTATTTGTGAAACAAAAGCTAATCAGAAGGTATTTGGATAAATTAAAAACATTGAAACGCTTAAACAGCAAGAAATTTCCTTAAAACTGTGAAAAATAACGAGCCAAATAAAAACTGTTCATTGCTTTTTTTGTTATTATCTCAGACTTATAAATGACAAAATTTCTATAGCTCATAATAGTTATGGCAAGACGACAATTTTTAAATTTTTTCTGCACATGTAATTTTTTGTTCTAAGTATGATGTGTAGTTAGTTTATCAGAGTATGGCAGAAATTAGATTACTACCTTACGCAGTTAATAGTTAACTTAGCAATACAGTAAAGTTAATTTCTCAGTACTCTCAATACAGTTACATTCAATACCCTTGAAATTTTTTAGTTCCAATGGGTAGAGATGTTGTACTGCCCTTTTCAATAGTCCGTTGGTAGTTTTTACTTCATAAGAACGGATTTTATTATCTCGACCAACAAAGATGTTTTCAATTTTTCCCAATTTCCAAAGGAGTTTATTTTTAATGTTGTCTTCGATAAGGACAACATCTCCGATTTTCAGTTCATTTTGGGAATGAGGATCTTTAAGAAAATGGGCAGTTTTTAGGTCCAAGAGATATTGCTGCTTCCATTTATACCACAGTTGTTTCATCAACAA
>JAPMOQ010055423.1:1371370-1386006 GCA_026543055.1 Argiope trifasciata | reverse complement strand
TATAATTAAATTTCCAGTTTAAATTCAACATAAACTTGATAAAGCCTCTTGCATATCTGCTAACTATATATAAATAGCTATCATCATCTTAAAAAAATTTAGCATTCATCCTAATAATGAAAATTTCGCATATACGGAAAAGCAAAAGCTAATTTCTTCTTCAAAAATTTCCCCATTTCTTTTATTGTGGAAAATTGCGTGTTACCTTCAAAAATTTGTTTTCTCTTTTTCAAATTTTCTTTTGGATAATACAGTTACTGAAAATTTCCCACAAAATTCCATAAAACTCGATGTTTAAGATAGTGGGTGTTTAATGGCACAATCAACAGACCTCAGTTATCAATAAGGACAAAAACACGAAGGTTGAATAAAATCTATTTGGAGGAAATTCATCTATTTGTCTGTTCGAATATAATTTAAAATAACTACGAAAACGAAGATAGTTAAAATTTGATACATAGAATAAATATCCATAGACACCTTTCAAATTTTAAGTCATAACCAACAAAGGAATGACCATCTATCAGACTGCACTTTCAGATCATGTAAATGCGATAGCTAGAACGTGCAAGGACTTAAATATATCAAAATTCGTAAGGGATTTTGTGACTACAAGAGAAGTTTTGTGTCGAATTCTTGCTCCATTCGTTTGAGAAAAGCTTACATAAAGCGCACATTCGATTTCTGGTGGCATGCCAGGGATTTATCGCCAAAACATGAGACGGAAAGATTCTGTTCGAAAACCAATTCTAAACATAAAATCGTTCAGAAACCAAATAGGTCTGCATCTACCCGATGCTAGATTCCTTAGGTTAAAATAAGTTCAACGGTTTTTCTTACACATAATGTTTATTGGGAATTGGACGACACACTACAGATACTGTCGAATATCGATCTCTAAACTCAATTATGAAGCAATATTCATATTTCTCAATACTCATGTGATGTATTTTATAAAGCTCAATACTCTTCAAAAACTTATAAAATCTTTTAATTTACTTTAACTAAATCTAATTACATTCACAGACATCTTAAAAACTACGACGCACACACACACACACACAATGTAAACATTCAAAGAAGTTGCCAGATACAAAAAGCTGATACAACTAAATAATCCCGAAACCAGTCAGTTTTCTATACATACACTTATTATAATCAAACGGCTATACCGAGATCACAATCCGTTCTGACGATACTCAGCAGGTCGCAGGCTGATGTCACAACATCGCTGCTAGGTGGCGGTTGCATTTCACTTTGCTTCATTTCAAACGTGGACGGTCTTCCTTACAGATTCAGTAATAATGCTAACTTCATGCAAATTTAATATTGCATAACTATTTTTAGCCAGTGCCATGAGCGAATAGTTTATTAGATAGTATACGAGAAAGTTTTGGTGAGACGACTCCCATTATTTATCTTACAATATAATTGGCCACAGCCCTTGCATGTCCTTAAAAAAATGCTCAATAGCGCCATCTATTGGAGCAGAAATACGTAACAACATTTCCTTTACACATTTCTCCATCAATTCAATAAAACGCATCGCAACTCTGAAATAAATTTGAAAATATAACTCGTGCTCAAGAGATTTGGCGTCCCTCAAAGCATAACAACGGCATGCCGATAAACCAGCAAGAGCTTCCTGGATAACATTATTTCCCGGAATTTCTCCTTCACTTTTGCTTCATATAGAGGATAAAAGAGATTTCATTTTTCTGAAAAATCTCTTTGGCTGTTTACTTTGGATTTCGTGGTGTTACGAGTGATATGAATATACGAGGCCAAACTGACATTCCTCCTGTGTGATGTATTTCGTCTTTGATATGGCATGACCCGTTTCCTTTTATTTCATTGTTATTTATATATAGTATTAAAGCTCTTGTAGCACTCATATATTGTATAATATTTTATGATATCGTGCAATATTTTATAATATGTTTGCTATTGTATAATATTATATAATATTGTGCTACATGCTGGATTTCGTCTTTGATATAACATGACACGTTTCCTTTTATGTCATTGGTATTTCTAGTATTAGAGCCCTAGCAGCACACGTATATTGTATAATATTTTATGATATAAAACAATATTCGCAATACTGTATAATATTTTATGATATCGTGCAATATTGTATAATATTGTTTGCTATTGTATAATATTGTTTACTATTGTATAATATTGTTTACTGTTGTATAATATTGTTTATTATTGTATAATATTATATAATATTGTGCCACATGCTGTATTTGATCTTTGGTATGGCATGGCCCGTTTTCTTTTATTTCATTGTTATTTATAGTATTAGAGCCCTAAAGGCACATATTTAATGTATAGTACTTTATGGTATAAAACAATTTTCACAATATTGCATAATATTTAATAATATAGTGCAATTTTGTGCTGTGTTACCTAGAAAGTACTCAGAGGAAAAGCATTATAATCGTTAAAAACATGCTA
Source organism: Argiope trifasciata (assembly GCA_026543055.1). NCBI lineage: Eukaryota > Metazoa > Arthropoda > Arachnida > Araneae > Araneidae > Argiope > Argiope trifasciata. The sequence continues at coordinate 1,383,543 of JAPMOQ010055423.1, read as the reverse complement.
AATCGAGATTTTGACAAATCTCCACATTTCAAATATTTCTAGGTGGAAAACACAACTACATGTTTTTGAAATACTCTCTCTCCGTCTGGAAATGAAATATTTTTTTAAGTATCCATAATTCACCATTTCAAAATTCAACTCAATTTTGGAATTTGAAGTTTGAAAATTTTCAAATATCTCTTTTGGTAAATCTCAATCCTTTACAGGACTTTCAGTAATTGATTTTGCTATTTTTTATTGTTATCTACTGATTCTTGTCAATTTTTGGATGATTTTCGAGTCACAAGAGATTAATTCTTGCACAAAAGTCAGGTCATTCACCGAAAAAAAAATCTAGTTTAAATCATTGTGTGAGAGAAAACCGAGATAATAACATTAGGACAGATTCATCATTTTTTATAGTTTTCCATTTTATTCTGTTTTAACGCACTCTAAGTTTAATACTTGTTTATTCCATTTTATTCTGTTTTAACGCACTATAAGTTGAAAACTTGTTTATTTTTTATAGTTTGGTTAGTTTTATTTTCCTTATAAAATGACATCGTTGCATTCTTAAAAAAATGCCTTTTCCTCACAAATTTTTATTTTTCCATTAATATTTAAACAGTTTCATAACGATATTTAATTTATAAATTGTTAATATAAATCGTCAGTGAATATTCATGTATTAAAATATGAAATTAACATTTCAGTGTTTTAATTCAATGCCGTACCAAAACACGAACTTATGAATCAATTTCCATTTGTAAAATAGATCAATCGATAACATGTCTAGATACAGGTCTTTGCCATTCAAGCAAATCTTTATTGATAGTCATACCAAGGTCGAGATATTAGTTACGTGTGTGGCATTAGGAAATCGAGATTTGACTCCTGATAACTGGTTTTCTCGTGCAAGGACTCAAATCATCTATAGAAAAAAAGAAATACTATTTTATTAAAATGATGAACTTCATAAGAAATGGTGATCTACTTTTCTCTACTGACTAATATACCGGGTGGCCAGAAATAAAACACCCCTACTCTGACCTCCCTGGATATCGAACTACTCAGTGTAAAGGCTTGAAAATTTGTGGACATACTATTCAAAAAATGGGGAAACGGATTTCACGAAAAAAAAATTTAGTTCCAGAAATTACCGATAGGTGGCGCTGTACCACTGGACGTATGCTGAAAAGACACAAAAACACGTTTTAAACACATTTTATTTGAAAGTACCAAGCATACATGAAACAAGGACGTTATCGATGCAGGGAATGCTGCTCAATATGGTTCCCTTCCTGAAGATGTAAAATGTGAAGTCTGTGGACAGATTGTTCAACTGCGGATCGTAACTGGTCATCTGAGATGCTTCTCACATGCAGACTGATACTCTCTTTCAAATCTGCCAAGGTTATCAGACGTTCTCGATAAACAAGGTTTTTTAAGTGTCCCCAAAGCCAAAAATCACACGGATTAAGATCCGGTGAACGAGATGGCCAAGTTGTCGGAAACGCGCGACTGATTATTCTGTCAGTGGTGAAATGTTGGCGAAGAAACTGTTGCACAGGGAGTCCAATGTGTGGAGGTGCTCCATCTTGCATAAAAGTAATGGTGTCAAGGCATTGGCGCTGCTGCAAATGGGGTACAACAAATGTTTCGAGCATCCTTTTGTACCTGTTGGCCGTCACGGTACATGTCTCAAGGCCATTGGAAGTAACCTCTTCGAAAAAGAACGGTCCAAGGATGAATGTGGCTGTGAATCCACACCATACTGTAACTTTCGGTGAGTGGAGTGGAATCTCTTGGAAGGTACGGGGGTTTGTCGTGTCCCATATGCGACAGTTATGGGTGTTCACTGTTCCACTGAGGTGGAAATGGGCCTCATCGCTCCACAGAATCTGCCACGGCCACGATGCATCCACTTCAACTCTAGCAAGAAATGTCAATGCAAAGGTCAGTCGCATCTCCCTGTCTGTGGCCAGCAATTGTTGATTAGGGCGGATTTTGTACGGGAAACAATGCACCATTTTTCTGAGTACGTTCCACACTGTGCTATAGGGAACACCCAAGTGTCGTGACACTGCACGTGCACTACTGCAGCCTAAAACATTATCCATTGACTGTTCAACAATACCGGTGGCAACATCTTCAACGACATCTGAACGAACCGGTTTGCGTCCTCGACCAGGCTGAACTCCAAGATGTCCAGTTTCCTCGAATCGAGCGATCATTCTCCTGAGAGCTTGTGGAAGCAATGGTCCCTTACGCAAATCCTTAAGTCGGCGAAACTCTCGAAGTGCTGCTGGAGCATTTCCTTTATTCTCGTAAAACAACTTCACAAGCAAAGCGCGTTCTGGCAGCGTGACAGCCATCACTAATAAGAATGACATTCCCCACCTTTTAACTTCTTTTATACCCAGAACATGGCTTCTAACCATGCTTTATGCAAATTTTTCTGGTTACAGTATGAAATTGCAGTTACAACGGGAGTTCTAGCTTCTTTACTATTTTTATTTTCCATAAGGGGCAGAAAAATTAAAAAGGAAGCATGGAAGCATTCCATTCCGCATAAACATTTTAATTTTTATTATTATTTGTGTCTTTTGATCATAGTTCCAGTTGTGCAGCGCCACCTATCGGTGATTTCAGGAACTAATTTTTTTTTCGTGAAATCCGTTTCCCCATATTTTGAATAGTATGTGTACAAAATTTTGAGCCTTTACACTGAGTAGTTCGATATCCATGGAGGTCAGAGTAGGGGTGTTTTATTTCTGGCCACCTTGTAGATAAAATAAATAAGAAATGTACTGAGTCTATAATCTACATTAAGAAAAACATAAGCATAATTTTCTAATAATTTTAATTTTTGTAGCCGTGTCATTACTAATATATAACATAAAAATTATGTTTATTTTACTTTTAAGTATTAAGTAATATTTTTAGCACTAAAAGGAGCTAAAACACTCTTTATAAGTTTACAAAACCTCAAATTCCTCAAATAATATGCTTATTTAATCCGATTCAAATCTTCAGTATGACCTCACTATGCACGATAAAATTCAACAAAAGAAAAAAAAAGAAGGGAATATTAGATATATCTCTTAGAGGGTTCAAAAAGAGGTTACATTTCCATTCCCTGAATTCAATAAAACCATCTGCAAACCCTGCGATAAATACGAAGATATGCTTTCATCCAGGGGAATTCAACTATCCTTAAAGCATACCCAAATCATGTTAGGCAAATAGAAGTGGGAGATTCGAAAGATAACTTTATTTTCTGAAATTCGAGCATCCCTTTTGATATGTGGAGGAGGAGGGGAGCGCCGTGGGGTGAATCACATTTATGGAGAATTTCGGTACCTTTTGTGGGTGTTTACTTTGGATTTTTGTGGTATTTAGAGTACGTGATGTGATTTTCAAGGGGAAAGTGACATTCCCGAGGCAAGTAATATTTCATCTTTGACATAATACAACAATTTTTTTTTACATTCATATTTTAGTCAACCTTTTCCGGAATTCTAAAGATACAATTTTATATAGAGGTATTTTTGTATGATAAATCATTATTATTTATTTCTATAAATCGGTATTATTTATTTCTGTATTCTCAGATATTAGGTCTTTTGTCAGGATTGAATGAGAGGTTTCTGTGAAACAAAATTCTATGATGTTCTCTATTAGACACTTTTGAGAATTATTCACTTAGGTTTATGAAATTTTTTAATGCATATTTATTAAAATATAAATGCGCCATCTTTGTTTAAAAAACATTTTAAAACGAAATATATATTTAAAATATATAATTTAAAAAAAATTCCAAATATGCCCGGCAATTATTTTTTTTTTAATTCTATCATTGGTTTTTACTTATAATCCAATGTAAATTCAGAAAAAAAATTGAGTATAATTTGTAATTCCGATTAAATGATAATTTTAAAAAAATTATGTACATTTACTGAATTTTCATAAGAATTTTATGTTTTTCTGAATTACAATTGACATTTATCTATCTAAAAAAAATCGAAATACAAAATGCATATCCTATTTTATTTTAATGTTTAAATGAAATCGTTATTATTAATTCCATTTAATTTCTTCAAAAGTTGACATATGGGACATTTCAAAAATATTTTCGAGCTTTTATAAAATGGGCTTTTTACTCTGGACCTTTGAAATCTTTATTTTATTGAACTATATACCTTAAAACACTGATTTAACCGTTGAATATAAAAATTTTTGATAGCGAAACGGTAAAAAAAAAAATTTATGTTTCTGTCCCTTTTTGTTTAATTTAAGGTTCGTTGTTTTCTTAAGAGGATATTCAAAAATATAATCATTTTTGAAAGTTTTTCAAAAAAATTCATCCTCAACATAGTTACATGCCTTAATGTATTGCCAGCGCTTATATATTCCCCATCATTCAGCTAGAGACTTAATTCATAGTCTATGATGATTATGATGGATTTCTAACAGAAACACTAAAAAGTTCTTAATATTTTCCTCCTTTTGTTATATTATTTGAAATGATTTTTATATTCAACATTAAGTTTTCTCAAATCTTCCTATCAATTTTATTATATAAAAATAACAAATATTCCAAATACTTTATGTTAATCATGAAGTTGATTTAAAATACACAAATAATGGGAATAAGTAAATTGATTCACCGATAAATTAAAATTCAGGAACATTTTTTTCTTTCTTTTTTCTCCTTCACATTCTACACGATGATGTTAAAATCAGATCTCAGCGGATAAATACGAATTCTATTTGAATTAAAGTTGAGATTTTAGTTCCCAATGTGAGGGAAGTTCAGTCAAGTTCACGATCAATCCCCCAGATGGCGCTACAATCTGAAAATATCTCTCATTCTCGGATCAGTTGATTTGAAGTAATGTTTGCTTAAATCATTGAAACAATTAATGGGGAATACCGATTGAAGGAAAGGCTGGTAATTAGAGGGAAGAACGAGCGAAACCTTTTCTTTCTTATAAATTTTTTCGTCTATCCAGTATTAATTAAGGATTGCGGTGATAATTAACATATTGATTACCACACATAAATACCATTTCATGTAGAATACTAGCAGTAAAGCTTGAAGGTTGATAACTAAATTTAGATGAGAAGAAAATTAAATTAAGCATGTATAATCTAAAATTGGTTTCTGCCAATTTCAATTTACTTCTTGTGAATCCTCAGTTAAAAATTTATTAAAAATTTATTATTATTTCTTGACATATAAATCGGCATGTTCTATAAACCAGACGGCATAGGTCAAAAATACATCATTGACTTAGGGCAAGAGTTTGTAAAGCATGGTTGCTAGGCTAGGCGTCGTTCTCGTCGTCTTCTCACGATTCAAAGTTGCGACGCCCAACCCTAAGTCCCTTTTTTTTCTTAAAAACGATATTTCAATGTGTGGTGACATCTTAATAAGCCAGTAACAAACACTGACATCGCCGTTCGCTTTTGTCAAATGGATAAGTTACTGGACTTCAAACCCAAACACCCCATCCTATCCTTGGCGGAATTCAGCTTCTAATTGGTACAATTCCAGCCAATACCATCGCGGCAAATATATCAATTAATCCATTTTCAAAAAATTAAAAATTAGTGATTGCCTTATAGGGATTTGAACATGAAAAATGGTTTACGAATATAAGTGTCACTTCTAGTGTACAGAACTATTCGAATATAACTTGCTAAGCACATGTAATAAATATTACTAAATTATCATTTTATTCAAAATCTGCCGCATAATATCTAAATGAATTTTAATTACAGTCTGGCATCTGTCTGGTGATTTGGGTCCGACAAAATCGCTTTTCGATAAGTTGAATATAATATTACAGGAAGTAGCGACGAGTATTAGCTTGTAAAGTATTATGACACTAAGCTGTGATAATAATGTCTGGGGTTTGTTCTATTTGAAATCACTATATTATAAAAGTCTCAATTTCACAGTCAGTTGGGTCCTGATGATGAAATTATGAAGATTCGGAATAATTCTAGTGTAAGCTTTTAAATACACTCAGATTAAAGACACAGAGACAGGTTAAGAATAGAATTTGTCTGCCCTTAAAACAATTGAAATAACTTCAGTAATATTAATTTGATACAATGAGTTTGATAATTTAACGTTTTCTCTTAAATTATTTGTACAAGGAAAGAAGGAAGAAATATTTTTTTATGCACCAGCCGCAGAAAAAAATCAAATGATTAGAAAATTCGATTTTTTAACAGTTAAAAATGTATTAAAACTTAAAACTTTTTAATTTCTGTTTGCTTCTATTTTTTCATAGTTTAACTCAATAGAATAGATATGTGGAAAATTTGTTTTCAGTCGGTCGAATTAATCTGTACAAAATTATCTTTATTATAATTACATACCTCCGCGAACAGCTTAAAATAAGGATGAGATGCTTAAGGCAGAGTGGATATACCTTGTCACCTTCTAAGGTACAGGAAAAAGTATAGTTCTATGCTTAAGGATGAGATGCTTAAGGCATGGTGGTTATACCTTGTCACCCTCTAAGGTACACGAAAAGGTATAGTTCTATGCTTAAGGATGAGATGCTTAAGGCATGGTGTTTATACCTTGTCACCCTCTATGGTACACGAAAAGGTATAGTTCTATACTTAAGGATGAAAGGCTTAAGACATGGTGGTTATACCTTATCACCCTCTAAGGTACACGAAAAAGTATAGTTCTATGCTTAAGGATGAGATGCGTAAGGCATGGTGGTTATACCTTGTCACCCTCTAAGGTACACGAAAAAGTATAGATCTATGGTGAGAGGGACGTACTTCCTTATGTAAGTAAACCATGGCCAGTGATGGTCCTTAATACTCAACCACAGTTTCCGTCAATGTTATTGCTGTTGTCCTAGAATCGATTGGTGTCTTAAAAGGAGAATTAAGAGAGGGAATAATGGATTAATAGATGGTATATATCCAAAAACGGAAGAATAACTTTCGACTTTATTCCTAATAAAGAAATAAAAATAAGATACCATGCACTGATAATCCAAATTTTATCTGAGTATGGAAGCTTTCTTGCATATTTCCAAATATTAGAAGAATGATTTAAAATAAATGCTTTGTACTGTTTACCATTATTTAAAGGAATGTATTGATATCTCTGAGTTAAGAAAAAACCTGATGATTGAAAATAATAGTCATATTGATCATGAGCTTTTGAAATTTGTTTTCAGGATATCAAGTTTATAAATCAGTAAAAGTCAGTATAGAGTTTGAAAAACTTTATTTTTTCCAATAATTTGATCTTGAACATATCGATGACCAGCAGGTATAATCTTTAAACATACCCCATACTGGTGGTTGCAAAATTTTAAGCAATCTATTTTCTTTTTTCGGTATTTATTTTGGTTACGTTCAAAAGCAGTCGAATACTCTCAATATTTTCATCTGATTGCGAGGTTAGCTAGTATAAAGAACAAACCGTGAAACAGATTCTCGTTAAGGCGGAAAAAAATGTAATTACAACTGAGCATTAATACATTAGAATATTCAAGAAGAAAAATCTTTTAAAAACAAATTAATTTCTAATGATGGACAATAGATGTACAAGTGGATGGTATCTTCTTATTTTTATTTCCGGATTAGGAATAAAGTCGAATTTCCCTTTTAGACTGGCTGCTTGGAGAATAAATGTTGATCAAAATAAAATCTTTTATCATAACAATAATAATAATTAAATTCCTAAAAAGATATTAACTAAAAACTTTTACTTATCAACTATTTATATTCCAGTTTTTGTATTTATTATATATACTCTGCTCATATTAACTACTCAGTTTAATTTCAAAGTCTCACTCTTATAGATTTTCAGATGATAGGGTGTCGTGCCACCAACGAGCTGTAAGCTCACGTAACACCTATAAGTAATTTTCCGTATACAGTTAAAAAATTTGAGTTTTTTGATAGAAAATTATTATTATGTCCAGAAAGTTTGAGTCAATATTGTCACGAAGATTTACATAAGCACACCATTATCTTTATACTAACACATAAGTTTATTGAAGGAAAGTAGCGATTTTACAACGTGGAGAATTTGCCTACGACTAGTGGGTATCAGCTTTTATACAAGAACAGAATATTCCAGAAACAATTAATTTGCATAACAAAGAATGGTCCAGAATGTTAGAGAACATGAGGAAACAATTACTTAGAGAACATGAGGGAACATAAGGAAACAATTACTTAGAGAACATGAGGGAACATAAGGAAACAAACTAACAATCCATACATATAACAATCGTTAAACTCGCAATCTCTGGGTTTGGATCGCGTGCTTTGACCATTCGGCCACGAAGCTAGTTCGTAATAAACATTCTTTATGCGGCAATGTTATATATATATCAGATTAAGAGAATAAAATCCCAGAAAAAATGTATATATATTATTTCTTATGAAAACTATCATACAATCCTAAATGGCTATATCAAAAGAAAACCCAACAGTAAGTAAATAGAGAAAAAAAAATTACAAAAATTATATATAACACAATTCGTTGACAAACCGTTATTTATAGTCGTCTTATTGTGAATGTAAAATATTGCAATCACTTATCCCACATGCTTGTAGACGTAGACGCAGATAACATGTTTGACGAAGCACCGAGCCCCTGGGATTGGGACATGATCTCCGGTAGATGACAAAATAGTTATGAACCTGACAGTCAATATTCAATGCTGCCGTCTTCGATGTGATCTGAACATAGGCAGAGAAGAGCCGAGGCCCAAATGTGGCAAAAACTGTAATGTCTGGAGTGGTCGGGGGAGAGGGTGAATCGTTGTCCAATCAGGAGGAATAGGATCAGGGAGTGTACCTGCGAGAGACAATCTGAATGTCGCTACTGGAAGGTAGGTAGATGGACTTCCATCAATGCATTAAGAATAATAAGCTTCTTTTCTTCGGCGTCTTTAGTTGTCTTGACTAATTTTGCGGCCTTCAGGAGTCCGGGTAATTCATTAAGAATGCTTTTGATTTCCTTAAGGACTGTGAGAACATCCCTCATATTATAAATTTCAGCAGCTGTAACATCAATCAAGGGTGGGTTTGAGCTTGTTTCTTGAGGTGGGGGTTGATGAGTTTTAAACTTCAGCTTATCTCACATGCTTGAATGAGTTTATTCAAAATATTATGTTTCAAATAATTTAACAGCTGATATATTTAGTTCTGAAAATAGCTTGTTGCTATTTTTGAATTGGGAATAGCTCCAAACACAAGCGGATAAAGTTGTTCTAAGTCAATCTTTCTTAAAAGTTTTACCTTGTTAACATACACAGGGTGGCTATAATAAACCTCACTCTATAAACATCAACTCAAACAGTTGAGCGGATTGCAACGAAATTTGTTATATAGACTATACACGAGACCTCATCAGGGAATTTAGAGGAAAAAAAACTTATTCCAAAATGTACACCAGGTGGCAGTGTTTCTGGAAAGCATCAATTTTAACACAAAAAGTGATTGAAATGGAATGCAGAAACAATATTCATATTGATTGATTAATTTTTTATCCTCTTGCCATCGAATAACATTAAATAAATGTAAGAAAAATATATCAGTCCGGTGTTTGAGAAAAATTGCCTACAATTCGAAAAGTCTTTTATTGTGTTAAAATTAAAAAATCATATTGGTTAATATTTGAATAAAAAAAGGTAATGAATTCTCGGGTGGACATTTCCGAAATTCCATGAGCGCGTCTCGAATATAGTCTATACATCAATTTTCATTGCATTCATCGATTTTTATTGTTGCGTCATGTAATGCAGTTTATAGGAAAAGTTTAGTTATAACCACATTGTATATAATTGAAATTGTTTTGTTTGAATTAAAAAAGAATATTTTAACTCAAATTTAAAGTCAAAGCATGCAAAAAGAAGATATTCCCGACATCTGTGATTTGAAAGAAAGGAAAAAAAAAAGTGAGTGTAGAAAGAAAAGTGAGGGAAAAAAATATCTAAACGCACCTTCTTTGGGAAAAATATCTTCCCTCTCAAATAAACAAATCACGTATAGTAAATACCATTACATCCAAAGTAAGAACGTTTAGTTTAGTTTAGTTATATTAACGTCCCGTTTTGAAACAACATTAGAAAGGACTATTTTGGGACGGACCTTGTTTTGATGTAACAAGTCTTTAATATGAATCGTAAAGTGGGAAATTGGACTTGTGGATGATTAAGTTAAGTTTAGTTGTAATAACGTTTCGTTGTAAAGTAACACATGAACTATTTTGGGACTGACCCAGTCATTTTGAACCGCGATCAGATGATCGAGATGACACCTGAGCTGGCACCTCCCTCTCCAAACTTTTACACTTTACCAGCAAGAGGACGTTTAGCCACGACGGATTTAACGTTCGCCAGACTCGCTTACACAGCAGTTCTTCTGTGGAATCGGGTCTCGAACCTGCAACCTTTCGGCACCACCTTACCACCAGGTCACCGCGGCACAATTAGGACGAGATGGGTTAGGGAAGTAAGTACCTTTTCATTGTAAAGGTGTGTTCACCCGAGGCTAACTATTGCGCACAATCGTGGCCTCTCTACTGTTGTTCTGAATTGTCCTCGTATGAGCAGTTGAGACAACGTCATTGGAACAATAGCCAATGGTTGTCCCGATGGGACAACTATTTGCCATTGTCCCGTTGTGGTGATATGATTTTCTGGAAGTAGGCGTGATCTATTGCGCGCAATAGTTTGCCTCATGTGAACCCACCTTAAGGCTGCAGTCTACAATTCGCGCATGCTCATGTGTATTCTTTGTTCACAGGCTCTCAACTGACGCCATTTTGATGGCTCTGCGATGTATTTTCAGTTCGCTGTATATATTTATAAATGTTTCAGGCGAATATTGATCCCTCTGACTGTGAAATTCGATATTTGAACGCAAGGAATCTGAACGCGGCTGAAATCTATCGTCAGAAGGTTTATAGTGAAGACTGATGGAAATGTAAGAACATGGGTTTGAATGTTTAACAATTAACTGGGTCTGTACTGTCTGTGAGACCGCTAGCGATGGACTTTTGCTCTCCACTATTATATTTTTAGCTCAGTCGAATGGATTGACCCTGTAGCTTCCTGTTCCGTGTCCTTCACAACACCTGGACTTTTTCAACCAGTTTCAGTGGATCTTTTAAAAATAATTCAGTTGTTTCTTTGAGCGTGGTCTCCCCATTAGTGTATCAGTGATAAACAAGGCTTAGCAGACGGTGCAAAAACGGCCCAGAAATATCTTCCAGTTTACTCATCCTATTATGAAGCAGTGCTCCAGACATTTTTTAATGAAACAGATAGTGATTTTAGAGATAAAGATAGTTGCAAGAAGAGTTTTTCGATGAAAGTTCGCCTTCAACTGATTCTGATGTATGTTCAATCATAATAAATTTTTCTAGTAATAATGTTTTTTGAAAAAATTATATATATATATATATATATATATATATATATGTATATGTATATATACATACACTGAAGTGACAAAAGTCATGGGATGACTGTCGGCCCTCTTTTTGATCGGCGAAGTGCAACAACTCGACGTGTCATGGAGTCCACAAGTCGTTGGAAGTCCTCTGCAGGAATATTGAGCTATGCTGTCTGTATAGACGTCCATAATTGTGAAAGTGTGGATGGTGCAGGAGTTTGGGCACGAACGAACCTTTCGATGATGTCCCATAAATGATCGATGGGATTCAGTCGGGCGATCTAGGTGGCCAGATTATGCGCTGGAATTGTCCGGAATGTTTTTCAAACCAATCGCGAACAGTTCTGGCACAGTGACATGGCGCATTGTCATCCATAAAAATCCCATCGTTGTGTGGGTACATGAAATCCATGAATGGCTGAAAGTGATCTGCAAGCAGCTGAACATAACCATTTCCAGTCAATGATCGGTTCAGTAGCACCAGAGGACCGAGTCCATGCCATGTAAAAACAGCCCACACCATTATGCAGTCACACCAGCTTGAACAGTGCCTTGCGACAGTTTGGATCCATGGCTTCGTGGGGTCTGCGCCACATTTGAACTCTACCACCAGCTCGTAACAACTGAAATCGTGACTCATTTGACCATACCACGGTTTTCCACTGTTCTAGGGACCAGTCGATATGCTCACGAGCCCAGGAGAGTCGCTGCAGGCGATGTCGTGCTGTCAGTAAAGG
>JAPMOQ010055423.1:1352980-1370970 GCA_026543055.1 Argiope trifasciata | reverse complement strand
TATATATATATATATGCGTTTTGTAAAGATGCATATAAATTTGAAAAATCATTTATTTAAAAAAAAGTAGTTACTTCTTCATCTGCTAAATGTAATTATGTCAAATTGCTACATAACGAATTGGACAATATACTATTCACAAAAATCAAATTATGATAACTATGCAATAGAAATAAAACTATTTTTACCAATATATTTTTTATAATGCAAAAAAAAATAAATAAATTTGAAAGAATTTTCAATTGTAGAGTTATTTATGCCAATGTCACTTTGTTTTTTTTCTCTTCTAAATTTTTAATTTAAATCTTTGTAGTTTATCAGTATTGTTGTATATCGGTCTTTACAAAAAGTGTTCAACAAATTCCATTTACAAAATTATTTCCAAATATTCATTGTTAGCATTTGAAGTAGCCACGTGAAACTTATAAATGGAAATAAAGACGTGTAGTCAGAGGGATACTCGATGAATTGTTGAGTTAACTGTTTTAGTATTATAAGCAGTAGACACTAAGAAGACTCTTACAATGATATGCTTTATTTCTTTCCACATCTCAATGTAGTTTTTATTAACATATTTTTTACATTTTTGTTGTTATGCATATATTTCCATTTATCTCTTGAGATATCAGCCTCATGGTTTTCATATTAGCACACTAGATTACTGGAATCAATTTCTAAAGGTAGAAAACCATCAGTTTAGTAGGAAAAAATTAATACATTCAGATTCTATGCAAGCATCAATGTATATAAATATCTCTGTATCTAATACGCCATAAAAATATATCCAAGCAAAGAAAACTTCAAATCAAAATTGCTAAAAATAACAAAAAATGATATGGAAGTAAATACAAGGAAAAACATATATTTAATTTACATTTAATAACACATAAACCGAAAATTCACCTTCCAACCTGGTGATTGAAATTTTAACTAATTTTTTTAATCGCAGATTTCTGTTCCCCATAAAACATACAAACTAAGTATCCAGAGTGGTAACATCTTAATATGCCAGTAACAGCCGCTAGACATCAGTGATTGCTTTTGTCAAATGGTTCAGTTACTGGACTTCAAACCCAAAACATCGTAGTTTCGATCCTTGGCGGAATTCAACCTCCATATTGGCAAAATTCCGCCAAGACATCACCCACATCAGTTTCTTCGATGCTCTTCCATTAAACGGATATTACATAGGTCAAAGAGGGTAGCTTTAATTACAGCCACCCTGTATATTACATAGAGGGCAAAGTTCTTCAAAGACCTGCTTGCGGCATTCTCTGAGACCAAAGGCTAACTTGAAAATATGCCAATACTTGTTAATATTAATAAACTGAAATGGTGTAAATTCATCAATCTATATTAATATCATCGTGCCAAATAGAGCATTAATAAACGAAAGCAACAAATCATAATTGATAAATAAACTAGAAAAACGAGGACGTAGCAAATGCACAGACGCGCAAGTGAGTGAATTTCCCCTTCTAAGGAAATCGTTTAAACGAAATAATAATTCCATATTAACTGATATACTTGTGGCGTTCTCTTAGATCAAAGGTTAAGTTCAAAATATGCCACTTATTAATATTAATGAGCTCAAACACTATGTCTGCTTTATTCTTTAATAACATATCCGTTTACAATACAACTTTAATACATGAAAGACACAAATTACAATCGGTGAACACTTCCACAAAACAATTTAGCAATAAAATGCTCAATAACGGCTCTATATTATTAAATTGAAGAGACAAAAAGTCTCCATCTCTGATATTCGTCCCCAACACTAACCGCAACGCAGCGAGCATGCTTGTGTCGAAAAATAAAAATTACTTTTCTCGAAAACTAAAGTGGTAAAAACAGTATGAATATACAAAATTTCTCCCATGATTGGTAAAATGGTTTTGTTTTGATTTAAATCAAGACCTCATTTCTGAGAGAGAGAAAGATGCAGGTAGGTCAACATTTTCTTATCTTTAACGCTGACTTAAAAGATATTGAAATTTAAATGTTAAAAGACTTTGAAAAAAATCAAGACAATGTTAACTGACCTGCTGGTGGCTGTCTTTCAGATGAGAGGTCAAATTAGAAGCACATCAAAGTTTAAGATTCAGAAATTCAAATACTGTATATGCATCGTTCTATTATAATAGCACAGAGTTAAAGGGAACATTACGATGTGAAAAACACAAATCATTTTTCATAAAAGTAAATGGGAAGACTACTACGTAGCAAATGCAAAAAAAAGGCATGCTACTGAATTTTCGATCGACAAAACGGAATTGAAGAAATTGTAAAAGAACAGTTCTTTATTTGCTGAAACAATTATGTAATCATCATATTATACATGTATCTATCCTTAGAAAATAATATTATTTATACAAATACGAAATCGCTTAATCTCTAAAACTTATTTCATCAGCTAGAAAAAAATAATATATATAATACAAGTTTCGATACCTTCCTCGCTATTTTGCATTCCTTCCCAAATTTTTCTCTGTGATTCCCAAAGTAATAACTTCTTACAACCCTGCCTTATAGAGAGAGAATAGGGTACATAGTGGAAATTCGAGCCTTGTTATAATAGTTTTTGCCTATAAGTCACGAAAAGTGATAAAAAGCATCAATGTATACCACTGTATACAATGTACGACCATTTTTCATAATCTTAAAACGGAAGAATTGATGCTCCAAAAGCTATGAATCAGAAATTTTCTACCCATGCATTTTAAGATTTGTGAAACCTCAAACAAAAAAAAAAATCATATTCTCTTAAGATAAAAAAGGAGCCAAACGTTAGACATTTGAAAGTCAAAATAATCACACCATTTACACTGTATACTATAATAATAGAGATAAATATTTAAAACTTATTTCATCAGCTAGAAAAAAATTATACGTATAATACAAGTTTTGATACCTGCCTCGCTATTTTGAATTCATTCCCAGATACTTCTTTGTGATTCCCAAAGTAATAACTTCTTAATTTACATTACTACAAATAAAAAATGAATTTCATGAAAAAAATTTTGCCTGAGGTATTCTTTTATCTGTAAACAAAATACACATGACATGAAATATCAGATATCTTAAAAAGAAGGTTATTATCAGCCTTATGTCTAAGCTTCAAAAGGCTTCATCAACTTGAAAACTGATATTAATTGGAAATATTAAATGCATGAAAGCTTCTCAGAAAGAGCTCTTCGTTTATTTATTTATTTTCTGTTTTTCTCTTTAATAGTGAATTATATTATAAGAAGAAAAACATTATAATTCATTTTTCTATGTCTTTTCAGTGATATATACCCTTTTGAGATGCTAAATGATAAAAATTTGATTTATTTGAGTTTATCCTGTCTTCAAAAAAAAGTAAAGTAAAAATTAATTAACACAAGCGCTGCAGCAACAAAATATATGTGTTTAAAAAGTTTTAATAATTTTTTAGGAACTGTAGCAAATTTAAGTATTTTGCGGCAATAATCAGTGTACACAATAAATACCCTTATCAAAGAAGTTGATTTATTCAGCTTCACATATCATATATGCAGTTTTAACGTGCAAAAACGCATTTTAGGATACCATTTTATTTCAAAATATTTTTATTGATATGTTAATGTATTTATTGATATATTATGGTTCCAGACACCATATATCTGATTTCTTTAAAACATATTCTTCTTCATAAGTGAAGTTCCCAAAAATGTATTATCACAAATCTGTAATTTTGCTACAAAGCAGTGTTTGTTCAATCAATGGAAACACCATTTTACTTTCAGTTGGTAGAGTGCAGTTCGGATGCCAAATTAATAAACCCGGGGTTTGGAGACAAATTTTGCGACTTAGGCTACAAATTTTGAATATCTTCAAGAATTTCTGGAAATACTCCACATAGAGGCTGACATATACTTGATTGCTCCAGAACCTTTCCTGTCCTAACTTGGAAGTTATAAAAGGATGATAGTCCAAGTTAGTAAGATCGGTCCTGGTGTGAGTAGAAGAGATTCAGCGACTTCTAAAGCTGAAGTAGATCTAACCAGAGCTAAAGCGACCATACCATGAAATTTATCATAGAAGCTTTGTATCGAGTCAGCTGTTCTGTAGACAATCGTGAAGAAGTGAGAAGGAAAATGAACACAGCTAGGATTTGTCCTGGTATTCAGTAGAGTTAAAGCGACTGTTGAAGCTAAAGTAGAGCTAACTAGACCATATCATGGAAGCTTCATACAGAGTTATCTATCGAATAGACAGTTGTGAAGAAGTGAGTCGGAAGATTAAAAAAGCTAGTATCGTTCTTGGTGTTGAGTACAGCTAAAACTAAAGTAGAGTTAAAGCGTATCTAAAGTAGAGCTAACTAGAGCTAAAGCGACCATATTTCGGAATTTATTATGGAAGCTTCATATCGACTCAGCTGTTGAGTACACATTCGTGAAGAAGTGAGTCGGAAGATGGATACATCTAGTACCGTTCCTGGTGTTGAGTAGAGCTAAAGAGTAGCTAAAGTAGAGGTAACTAGAGCTAAAGCGATCATATTACGGAATTTATTATAGAAGTTTCATATCGATTCAGCAATTGATTAGACAGTCGTGAAGGAGTGAGTCGGGAAGATGAATACAACAAAAAGGAGGAGACAGTGGATAATTGCTGGCTTTTGGCTAGAACATAAAGTGTAGCTATAGATTCTCTTTCCTTGCTGAATGCTGCATGTCTGGTTTGCTTATTTCTTGTCCATGTATTCGTCTCTCCGTGTTAATAAAAGTGGCTTGAAACTTTCTGATGCCTGATGAATATGTTACACCATACTCCGACTACAAGTGAAACCTTTAATTTAGCAGAAGAAACTCCATAAGAGTATTAACCCGATAAATTACATGATGAACTGTTCACGCCGTCTTAATGCTAAATTAATAATGGAATTAGTATTATTTCAATGAAATCTAAAAGTAAAAACTTTTCAATTGACATTCGGCGTTCTCTCGAACCTGAGACCAATTTGAAAATGCGCCATCGGTTAAAAACGACGCATCCATCAATCTTTAATAACGTATGCGCATCAAATTAAACATTTGGATATCATAAGCATAATAATACTTACATAATATTACAAATCATACTTCGTATACATACCTACAATAAAAACTAGTAAGAAGCGAATGCACAAAAGAGTAAAAGGAATAATTTTTGTTCTTAAAATTGTAAATGAATGTGAGCGATTATAAGCAAACACCCCTCCTTAACTTAATTAGGGAAACATAAATGTTTCCCTTCTTGAAGATCACAAGAGGGTTTTCATAAATCGACAACTGCCAACTTTGCAAAAAGGTATAAAAACTGTTCTACTCGAAAATTAAAGTGGTAAATAGAATATGATTATGCAAAATTGTTGCCTTTAATGGTAAGGTGGTATAATTTTGATAACAAATTCGCTCAGTTGAATCAAATCTTATTACTTCTTATAGAGATATAAAAATAGAAAGAATAAAACTGCCTTTTCTAGTATTTGACCTTGATTAAAAAGACCAATAAAACAGAGAAATAAACATGAATTTTAGCAAATGAATCTCCCAAAAATTTAGATTTGTGTGATATTCTTATTCTTTAGATTTTTTATCATTCAAATCAATAGAGAAGCTAATTATTAAGAAATGATTTTAAAATAAAGATTTGTTTTATAAGAGAATTGCTTATTTTGAAATTTATTAGATGTTTATATCTCAAAATTCAAAAATTAATACCTATTTCCTTCTCTAAAAGAATTAGCTAAATTTTTTTGGATATTTCCAATCTTTTAGAAGTATTGAGCGAAGAATCAAAAAGAAGAATATTTTCATTCTTATCTTGAGACTGAAAACGGTTCTAATCAGATTGAAAAAGAGAAGTCCATCCAAAATATTGCATATACTAATGGCGCTAAGAAATAATTGTTTAATTAATTAATTTATTTATTGTTGAAAACTATTTTAATATGTATTGTACGAAGAAAATGTATTATGGCACAATATTTTTTACATCTCTTTTCAAGGATATACACTTGTTTGAGATGTTCAAAGATAAACTGGATTTATTTCAGACTCTTTCCTCTTCATAAAAGAGAGTAGTAAAAAATAATCAACCGAAGCTTGAAAGCTTTAAAAGTTACGTTTAAAAGTTTCAATAAATTTTGTTAAGAACTGAAATTTTTTAAATATCTGAGGATAATAAATAGTGGACACTACAAATGCCCTCATCAAAGAAGGTGATCTATTTAGAACAGATTTAACATGTTAAAAATGTATTTCAGAATAGTATTTTATTTTACTTTCTTAATTTTTCTGTTATACATATGTTTTTATTGATATATTATTATCCTACATTCTAGATATCTTTATATATATATATATATATATATATATATATATATATATATATATATATTCCAGCTAATAAGTGAATTTTGCGAAAAAGTATTAACCTGATCAATTACATGATAAACAGTTTATGTTATCTTAATGTTTCATCAATATTATCAGTTGTACTAATTCAAACTTAATTATGGAAGTTAAGATAATAGTTTTAATTGACCTTCTTGTGGCGTCCTCTGAGACCTAAGGTCAAGTGATAAATAAGCTTTTATTTAGGAATTATAAACTCTAACACTATGTACGCTCTATTCTTTAATAATAGAACTGTATATGATAGAGTGTCAAGATGGGAAAAACACAAAATATCAGTCGTGAAAGATTCTTCAAAAACTGTCAGCAAATAACGATGCCAATAAGTGGCACTAATTTTATAAAATGTGGAGACAAGAGGCCTCCATTCCTGACGTTTTTCTCCTTTTCATCCTCCGGACCACGACCATCGTCAACAAGGCCTCACAGCTTGTTTGTGACGTCACATGAAGAAGACGGTTGGCTACCGTGAGCGGAATCTCGGTTTCTTCTTCCTCAATGTTTTAAATTCATTTAAAAAATAACTATATCTTATAAGACATTTAGCTTGCATAAAATTCAAGATGACTTATTTCTCCCCTGTGTGAATGAATGAAAACATTCAAATTTTTTAAGATTTAAATCACAATGTAAATTTGTAAGATAAACACATTGGGGTATTATTGTTAATTTTCTTCCTGTTTTAATAGAATTTTTTTTAATTAAAAATCACTTAATCTTTAAAAATCATTTTATCTTTCTCTTTTCTTTTTAAAAAAGATAATATCTATTTAATTATATATTCTCTGTTTTTTTAAAGTTCAAAATTAAATCAATCATTAAGACTTCAAGCTTTTGATGTTTGTTTTTTTGCAGTGGCAGATAATAAATGTATTTTAAATAAATTAATATAAATATTTACTTTCCAAATTACTTATGAACTTTCAAATGTAATATTAATGTATTTAATATAAAATTTAACTTTTACACCAAATAATTCTATTGATCAAAAAGAATTACTATAAGTTTTTATTTTTTCACATTAAGAATTGCATTCACTTAATATAATTCATACAATTTAATAAACTAGCTTTTATTATATTTGGTTTTGCATTTCATTGTATTTATAATTTATTTCAATTCAATCTGGAAAAATAGTAAAAAAATACATAAATGAGCAAAAATCACACTTTGAGAATCATAAAATTTTATTTTCAGAGACAATAATAAAATACATTTTGTTTTCAAATTTTATTATACATTTAACACAGACAAATGAAAATAATTATAATACTAAATAATGTTAAAATACAAACTTATAAATAAGGTTAATTATAATATTAAAAGAAATGACAAAAATCAACAAACAAATTGAACTGATATTACTGGTTATGTTTGAAAGTTTAATTTCAAATATAATTCAAATTTAATTCATACATAAAATTTTCTAAATGATCAAGAATTTCTATAATTGTACCCGTTTTACTTATAAGTAATGGAAAAGAAAAATTGAAAAATTGCCTAGATTTTTAACCTTGTGATCTGCAACATATATACGAGCTTCTAATTTGGAAGAAATTAATAAAGAATGACTTACCTTTGGAGCATGAGAAGTGTCTAAACAAATAAAAATTATTTCACTTGCTTTTTGAATTATATTCCATGTAATTGATGTAAAATTTTTGAATTTTAAAATTAAATCAGAAAAAGCATTGATTTTTTCTCTCTCTTCTTTTTTTTGCTATGTCCTGAAGACTGTCATTTAAAGCTGCTTTTAAGTTTTCCATTTCTTTACGTGTTGCCCTATCCATTGGAGTTTCTCTTCTTACTTTAGATTTTGAGGAAAAGTATGACGACAAGTTAGGGAAAATTGAAGGTACAGCACCAGGTACAAGCCTAGAAAAAAAAGTTTAATTTTTAATATTTAAAGAAATCAGCAACTTATTAAAATTTAAAATCAAAAACAGAATAGATGCTTTCTTAATGTATAAACTGAAAGTTAACAACATAGGTTGTATATGCGTGAAAAAGTGCCTCAAATAAACAGTGGCATTTCATTGTTTCTAAAAATTTTCAGACCTTTTATAAATGTTGCATGCATTCATAATTAAAAATTGCATATAACTAATGATATTTAAAAATAATAAATATTAATTGCTTTACATATAATCTGATGACTTATAGATAAACAAAACAAAAAAAACTACATTTTCTAAGCCTATATGAGCATGCAATTCATATTGTTTTTACAGCTGTTTCTACCTTTTTTACATAAAATTTTAGAACAAAATATAAATTTAATCACTTTATAGTCGTGATGTATATAATTAAAAATTGTTTTTTCATTTATTAGATGATTTTAATCCTTTTTTATAAAGACCATAATATCAATATATCACTTAAGTGCTTAAAATTTTGGTGGTAATTATTAAAAATTTCTGAAACATTTACTTTTTATACTCCAGTGGTGCTTGAATAAGTTCTCCTGTATTAGAATTGAATGCTTCGCTAACAGTTAAAAACTGATTTTGTTCAAAATGTTTAGCACAGACCTACATAAAAGAAACAAAAATTAGGCCTAAATCAGATTTTTAAAAATATGTATGAAGTATAATGAAAAAAAGTATCAATACGAAGACTTTTAAATATTAAGAAGAAATATTAAAAAAAGACTATCATAAGTAACAAAAAACAAAGAAAATTTTTATTTAGCTCAAACAAACAATATTATAGTTATTGGAAGCATAAGTAACTAAATCTAGAGCAAAACACAAAGGTAAATGCAAGTTATATTTAATTTTAAATGTTTCCAGTTCAAAGGAATTAATTAAAAACTGTATTAAAAAATCAAACTTACCCTACTATATTTAGTTGGCACGAAATTATCCCGCTTTATTTCCGAGATCCATGCTCTTCTACGGTTTTCATCGCATGGAAATGAAAGTACAAGAACATTGGGGCTGTTTTTTGAGTAATTACTTTTACAATTGGGAACGCAGCACGTACTAGGCATCTTTATTACGATAAATTAAAATTAATATGAAAAAAAAAGGATCAGAACACTTTCAAACATAACCAATAACACACTCAACCCACTTCACGACTACAGCCACCGTGAACTTACCGCACTCTATCATACAACTTGCGTTTAGAATTTTCTAGACAATCCGTCTTCAATCGTGACGTCACGGGCTGAACGCGTTGGGAGTTGTGAGGCCTTGTTTACGATGGTCGTGTCCAGACTCACCTCCGTTCATGTGTAAAAAAATAAAAAAGTAATCTTCTCGAAAACTATAGTGGTAAAATTAGTATGATTATACAAAATTGCTCCTTTGAATAATAAAATGGTTTATTTTGATTCCAATTTTCTCATTTGAATCAAGACCTTCTCACTTCTGAGAGACAGAGAAAAATGCAGGTCAACATTTTCTTATCTTTGACATTGTCGAAAAGGACATTGAAAATTAAATGTTAAAAGACTTTAAAAATATTCAGAGCAATCTGTTCTCGTATTGTATATGCTGTCGAATTATGTCTACAGTCATTAGTTAAAACGTTAATAGTCTAATTGATGGAGGACTGCTTCAAAGAATGTAGGATACATTCTCTTTACTTCTGCGCTATGTAAGAGAATATGGCACTAGCTCTGAAATTTATGATAAAATATTAGCTTTTTGAGACCAGTTTGCTCGCTGAAAACATTGCTTGCTTCTGCTTTCAATTAAATTTTTATATATAACTTCAATATAATATTTTTATCAACAAATTATTTTTAACGATTAAATTGCCTTCCTTATGACTTGACCATTGTTGACAGTCCTCAAACAGAAAACAAATCATCCAGATTCAATATGGTATCTCTAATCATAGAGCCATAAATTTTAATTATATTAACGTCTCGTTTTAAAGCACCATGAAGGCTATTTTGGGACGGACCTCGTCCTTTTTAACCGCGGTCAGATAACGAGGACGACACCTCAATTGGCAACCCTCTCTCCAGCTACACCAGCGGGAGGATTTTTGTCCTGACAAATTTAGCGTTGAAGAGACCCCCTCACACGACGGTTCTTCGATAGAATCGAGTCTCGAAACTGAAACCCTCCGTTTCCGAAGAGAAAAGATCTTACAACCAGGTCACTGCGATCCCATAGAGTCATAAAAAGACATTTAAAAACTATTAAATTTCTTTCGAAGAATTTTGAATTTTTAATCCCACAAATAATTTCATATATGAAAAAGAAAATCAAGATTTAAAATTTTCATCATGAAATTTGAGAACTACAGCAAATGTTTTCCCTAGTAACAAAATATCATGACTATAGACATATTAGTTTGGAAATTATGAGTCACCAAAATTTAGATAAACTAATCTAAAAATAATATTTTGGACTTCTATCTCACATTTTGGAATGTAATAGAGATATTGCTGTAGTATGTTTTGATATGGAACTTCACTTAATTCATTTGGTACACTTATTTAGTCAAAAAATTGGAAAGGCTGAATTTGATGGTTGTCATTTTATGAAACCATGCAAAATTTGAACTTATTCTTATGATTTACTTTTTTAATAAATAATCAGGTAAAAATCTTTTCCCAGAATTCAATTGTTAAGAAACATTTTAAGGAAATATTGATATCAGGATTCTTTAATTGTAATAAATCTATAAAAACATATGCATATCAACAAAGAAAGCAAAATACTATACTATCATAAATTGCTTTCCTAACATGCTAAAACTGTTCTGTTAAGTAAAATAAATTATATCACATTCTTTGTTAAGCGATTTTGTAATGTCCACCATTTAGGACCTTAAACAGTCAAATCCGTTTAATTTATTAACAATATCTATTTTGATTTTATAAACACATACATTTTACTGCTTCATTTCATTAAATTTCACTATTCTTTTTTGTGATAAGAAAGAATTTGAAAAAAATCCAGCTTTTCAATGAATCTCGAGCTTGCATTTATGTTTGGAAAAAAAAATGGAAAATATATTGTGTATATTCTTGCTTCTTATAAATATTCTTGCTGAGGCCTGATGATTGTGTTACACCATAATCCGACGACAAGTGAAATCTTTGATTTAGGGGAAGAAACTCCATATCAGTATTAATCTAATCAATTACACGATGAACTGTTCATGTCGCCTTAATGCTTAATTAATAATAGAATTAGAATTATTTCAATTAAATTTAGATAAAAAATTTTTAGTTGATATGTCTGCGGCGTTCTCTCAGACCAGAGACCAAATTGAAAATACGCCACTATTTAAAAGTATGAAATTGAAAGTCATGCATGCATCATTCTTTAATCACTTTGCATACAATGACGTCTCTGAGACGCGCATAGAATTATTGATTTCTTAACCTGCATTTAAGTGAAAAGTATTAAATAATTTAAAATGAAAAAAGTCACTTCAAATGTAATATTATTAAAGGAATTAAAAAAAAATAGTAAATATTCCAATTTGGGAGTTATTAAATTTATCATTTAATTAGAGAGATAAGTAAATTCGTATGTCAAGTGGTTAATAACATATCTGCATCGAATTAAACTTCAAGATACCAAAGGCACAAATCATATTTCACATAAGTAAATGCTAGTAAGTACACAAAAATGCGAAAGAATGAATTTGAGTCCTTAAAACTGAAAATAATCGTCTTTTACAACATAGGGAGGCAAAAATATCTCCTTTATTGACGTTTAGAAATTGACACTATTCCAGACAACTTCCAACTTTGTAAAAAGAAATAAAAAGATGTTGTGATCCAAAATCAAAGTGGTGAATGGAATATGATAATATCATGCAAATTTGTTACCTTTAATGATTAGAGGGCATTATTTTGATAACAAATTATTTCAGTGGAATCAAGGATTTATCACTGCTTAAAGAGATATAATAATAGAATGAATAAAACAACATTTTCCTGTCTTGGATCAGGATTTAAAAGACCAATAAAACAGAGAAATAAACCTAGATTTTAGTAAATGAATTCCTCAAAAATTTAAATTTATGTTTGATATACTTATTTTTTATATTTTTTCTCATCTAAATCAATAGAGAAGCTAATTAATATGAAATCCTTTTTTAAAAAATAAAGGATGCCTTATAAAAGCATTCCTTGTTTTGAAAGCTATTAGTTGTTTACATTCTAAAAATTTAGAAATTATTACCTAATTATTTCTGTAATCCTTTGAAAGTATCCAAAAAGAAAAAAATAATTCATTATTGAAAAATATATATAGTTGACAGTCAACCTTTTTAAAAAAAACACTTTTAATAATAATTTTCTGCTCTGCTCGTTTATTGTGAAACCCGGCTCAAATCCAGGATTCACAGAATAGAAATTACCCGAGCGGAGTCTATTTAACAGAGTTAGGAGATGTTTTGAAAATATACTGAATAATATTTAATTAAGTATTTTTTAAAACATTTAAAGTCAGATTACAAGCCCTACAACATGCTAAAATTCTGTTGAGAGTAAATTATAAAATTGCAGTCACCTGTAAAGCCATTCTTAACAATTTTTCAATTTTCTTACAGATGCATTTTTTAACTCAAAAGCATTCTACTTGGATACGTTTGAATCACGCAAAGAATAAACAGACAAAAATGTAAAGTAATATTGGAATTTCCCTTTATCATGCATATATATATATATATATATATATATATACATACATACAAACATACAACTATTTGTTTTTTACCCTTGATTCATAAATCTCAAACCAAAATAGCTTTATGTTTTGATATGAAAAAAAAAAGCAGCCTTGTGTTTTGGGGGTTAGAAATAAAAATAATCGCATCATCAACACTATATACTATAAGTTCCCAAATGAATATACAAAAAAAATGAAATTATTTACTAAAGAAAATAATTTAGAACACTACAAATACAAAAGGAATGTGAGCTAAAATGTTAGCATGTGATATCTTTTAACTATAGACTAAGTTTACATTATAAGGAAATTAGATATATCAAAATGAAGAATGTTTTCAACTTTATCTCGAGATTGAACCTGGTTTCAATCATCTTGAAAAAAAAGACCTCTATCTGAAATATAACATGTAATAAGGCCACTCAAAAATAGTGTATTTATTACCAAAATTTGATAGTGATTTGTATTGTACGAAGAAAATATTTTATGACACAATATTTTTTAGTTTTGTTTCAAGGATTTATACTCATTCTATATGTTCAAAGATAAACTGGATTTATTTCATATTGTTTCCTCTTCATAAAAAAGAGGTGTAAAAAATAATTAACCAGAGCAATGAAGCTGTAAAAGATATCTTTTAAAAAGTTTCAAATTTTTTTGTTAAGAACTGAAAATAATTTCAATATCTGAGGATAATAAATAGTGGACACTACAAATGCCCTCATCAAAGAAGGTGATCTATTTAGTTTTGACATATCATAACAGATTTAACATGTTAAAAATGTATTTTAGAAAAGTATTTTATTTAACTTTCTTAATTTTTCTATTATGCATATTTTATTGATATATTATTATCCTACATTCCATATATATATATATATATATATATTCCAGCTAATAAGCGAATTTTGGGAAAAAATATTAACCTGACCAATTACACGATAAACTGTTTGTATTATCTTAATGCTTCACTAATAAGAGCAGTTGTATAAATTCAAACTTAACTATGGACTGCTGAGATAACAAGAGTTTTAAATTACCTGTTTGTGGCTTTCTCTTGGACTAAAGGTCAAGTTGAAAATACACCTCTAGTTAAGATTAAAAAACTCAAACACTATGTACGCTTTATTATTTAATAATACCTCAGTAGCTCAAAAAGTGTAAAAATGTGAAAGACAAAAATCACACATCTTGAAATTTTCTACAATACCTGCCAGCAAATAGGTAGGAAAATAAGTGTTTATAATTTAATAAAATGTGGAGACAAAGAGCCTCCATTCCTGATGTTCTTCACCTTCATTACCACCTCAAACAGCCCACATCTTTGTGTCGAGAAATAAAAATTGCTTTCCCCTAAAATTAAAGCGGTAAAAATAGTATGATAAAACAAAATTGTTCGCTTCGATTGTAAAGTGTTTTTATTTTGATTAGAATCCTCTCAGTTTAATCCAGACCTTCTCACTTTTGAGAGAGAGAGAGATGTCAACATTTTCTTATCTTTGACATTGACGAAAAAGACATTGAAATTTAAATGTTAAAAGACTTGAATGTTAGAAGCTTCTGCTTTCAAATAAATTTTTACTAGAATTTCAAAATAATGATTTTATTAATAAACTATTTTTAATGATCAAATTGCCTTTCGTATGCTTTGACCATTGTGGACAATTACTGATCAGAAAATAAATCATACAGATTCAACAAGCTATCCCTAATTATAGAGTTATTAAAAGACATTTAAAAATAGTTAAATTTCCTTCAAAGAAATTTGAATTTTAAATCTTAATATATGAAAAACAATAATATCAAGAATCAAAACTTTCGTCATGGAATTTCAGAATTACATCAGATTTTGACAAACTTTTGTGAAAATAATATTCTGGAGTTCATCATATTTTGGAATGTAATACAGATATTGCCATAATATCTTTTGTTATGGAACTTCACATTACGCATTTGGCACACTTATTTATCATTAAATAGTCATTTTAAATCGGTATATACATTTTTAGGAACGAAAAATTGGAGATACAGAATTTGATTGGGGCAATCTTATGAAACCATTCAAAATTTGAGCTTATTCTCTTGAGTAGCTTCTTTATTATATAATTTTTTATTACTTCGAAAAATATGCATTAATGGACATATTCAGTATTTTCAAAATGCCAATATATTTAATTAAGAAATCAGATTGTAGAGATGATTTGGCAAGACAGAAATATTATTTTTTAAGTTGATGTAACTCAACAATATATCAACAACAACAGAGAAATAAACATGAATTTTAGTAAAGGAATTTCTCAAAAATTTAAATTTCTCCATGCTATTCTTATTGTTTAGATTTTTCTCACTCAAATCAATAGAGAAGATAATTAATAAGGAATGCTTTTTTAAAATAAAGGCTTGTTTTATAACAAAATTGCTTATTTTGAAAGTTTACATTACATTACACAGTTACACGTGTTTACATTCTCAAAAATCAAAAGTATTAGCTAATTCCTTCTTTGAAAAAATTAGCCCAATTTTTTTTGGATACTTTCAATTTTTACTGGATACTGAAAGTATCCAGTAAAAGAAAATAAAAAATAAGAATATTTCCATTTTTATGTAGTTGCAGAAAAAGTTTCCATCAGCTTAAAAAAAAGTCCAAACAAAATGTCACATGTATTAAAGGAACTAAGAAACTGTTGTGTAGTTTTGTATTTATTATTGTTGAAAACTTTGATTTGTATTGTACGAAGAAAATATATTATGACAAGATTTGTTTGACACCTCTTTTCAATGATATATACTCGTTTGAAATGTTCATATATAAATTGGATTTTATTTTATTATAAATTGGATTAACATGCTAAAAATGTGTTTTAGAAAAGTATTTTATTTAACTTTCTTAATTTTTCTGTTATACATATGTTTTTATTGGCATATTATTATTCTACATTCCAGATATATTTTTATATACAGTAAAACCTCGTTACAACAATATTTTAGGGACCAAATAAATATATTGTTGTAGAGAGGCATATTGTTATATCGAGGGCCCACATATTTTGAGCATTTAATAAGAGTTTTTTTTAATTATTATTATTAGATTAAGGTGCATAACATACTACTTTTAAGTCCATATTTAAAAGAAATTAATTTGTAAAATACTAATAAAAGTGGTTTAAATACTAAAAAAATAAATAAATAAGATAAATTCAGAAAATAAGTACAGAAATATTCACATACCTGAAAACACTTTTTATTGAAAATAATCCAATATTTTTGTTTGTTTATTCATTTTTTTAACTGTTAAGTTCACCAATATCGTATGCATTGAGTCTAGTGCACGAAAATGTTCTTCATTTGTCGACGGAAGGCTGAAAAAAATGTCCGTAGAGAATTCACAGATTGAAGAGCTTCCTGGGATGACAATAAGGACTGCGATGGACCTGTATTATCATCATCATCAATATCATCATCATCTTCATAATTGTTTCCAATCTCATCAGTAATTTCAGAGAAAATATCTTCATTAGTAACTCCTGCGAAAACCATATCATCATCTGCTTTTAAATAGTCTTCTATACTAAGTCCAAACTTTTTACCGCTTGTTTCTTCAAGTTGGGATACGGATTTTTTGATGTGCAAAACACATTCTTGGTCATCTTAGAAATCATTGTCTATGGAATTTTCATCATTATCAGATTTCTTATCTTCCATAACACAAAGACCAGCCTTTTTCCAGCATTTCCGAATGGTTTTTTCTGTTACTTCCCACCAACTTTCACAATATCCACAATGAGTCTTAATAGACGGAAAAAATAACAAAAGAAAACTAAAAAAAAAGCATTTGAAAATCAAAATATTATTATAAAGGGAGAAAATAATACTGAAATTTAGATTGAAAAAATCGTTTTACAGAGGTTTATTGTTCTAGAGAATATCGCAATATTGAGGGGAGATTAACATTAGTTTATATGCAAAATCACCGGGACCACAAAACATTATTGTAGTAGAGGGAGTTATTGTTGTATCGGGTATCGTTGTAGCGAGAGTTTACTGTATATATTCCAGCTAAAAAGTGAATTTTGCGAAAAAGTATTAACTTGACAAATTACACGATAAACTGTTTATATTATTTTAATGCTTCAACAATAAATGCAGTTCTATAAATTCAAACTTAACTATGGACAACTAAGATAACCAGAATTTTAATTAACCTGTTTGTGGCGTTCTCTTGGGCCAAAGCTCAAGTGGAAAATCCACCTCCAGTTAAGATTAATAAACTCAAACACTGTCCCTGCTTTATTCGTTAATAATATATCCGTATCAAATAGAGCGTTAATACATGAAAAACACAAATCACACAACATGAAAGCTTCTATAAAGCCTATCAGTAAATGCAGACGAAAATACGGGGTTCTAATTTAATAAAATGTAGAGACAAGAAGCCCCCATCCCTGACGTTCGTCTCCTCTCCGTCCTCCGGACTCACTTCCTAGGCATGTGTAGAGAAATAAAAAGTAATCTTCTCAATAACGCAAGTGGTAAAAATACTATAATTGGGCAAAATTCTTCATTTGTATGGTAAAGCTGTTTTTTTCCATTCCAATACCCTCAGTTGAATCTCGGCCTGGCCCTCTCATTTCTGAGAGAGAGAGAAAGAAGCAGTGCAACATTTTCTTATCTTTGACGTTGACCAAAAAGACATCAAAGGTTAAATGTTAAAATACTTTTTAAAAAAATCACGAAAATGTGTTCTCGTATTGTCTATGTTGTCGAATTATGTTTGCTGTCTTCAGTTAAGCAAGTGCATTTCGAAACCTTCATATTCTAACTGACATGGGATTGCTTCAAAAGGTGTAGGATGCATGTAAAATGTATGAAAAAAATCTCTCGTGAAAAGCGTTTTATATATATATATATATATATATATATA
>JAPMOQ010055423.1:1324769-1350672 GCA_026543055.1 Argiope trifasciata | reverse complement strand
TATACGTTTGTTGACGATAAGTCGCTAAATCTAACAGCATCATTTATTATTTTCTAATACCCTGAAGGTGATGGATCGGGTTTTCTTCTCTTGCATTTTATGAAAAGAAAGCAGCTCTGAGTTTTTGAGGTTTAGAATAAAAATAATCATATCATAAACAGTAAATACTATAAAATCCAAAATGAATATGCAAAAAAGAAATAGGAAATCATTACTAAAGAAGATAATTTATAACACTTCGATTACAAAAGGAATATGAAGCAAAAATGCTATCTTGAGATATCTTTTATCTATAAACTACGTTCACATTATATAGGAAATTAGATATATCAAAAAGAAGAATGTTTTCAACTTTATCTCGAGTCTGAAATCCGTTTTGTCGGAACTATTACATGGAAATATTACATGTATTAAAGTCACTCAGAAACAGTTGTTTAATTAATTTATTTATTTATTACTTAAAACTTTCATAGTGATTTGTATCGTACGAAGACAATATATTATGACAACAATATTTTTTACATTTCTTTTCAAGGATTTATACTCATACTATATGTTCAAACTGGATTTATTTCAGATTGTTTCCTCTTCATAAAAAATAGTTGTTTAAAAGTAAACAACCGGAACACTGAAGCTGTAAAAGATACGTTTTAAAAAGTGTCTGTAAATTTTGTCGACAACTGAAATTGATTTAAATATCTTAGAGTAATGAATAGTGGACACTACAAATACCCTCATCAAGGAAGACAATTTATTTAGTTGTGTACATATCATTACAGATGCAACATGTTAAACACGTATTTTAGAATAATATTTTACTTTATTTCTTAGTTTTTCTGTTATACGTATGTTTATATTGATATATTATTATCCGGCATTCCAGATATTTTTTCTATATATATATTCTAGCTAATAAACAAATTTCGCTAAGAAATATTAATCTGACACAATATTTAACAGAATAAAATGTTCATATTTTCTTAATAATAGCAGTTGTATTAATTCTAACTTAATTATGGATAACTAAGATAAGAGTTTTGATTGATCTGCTTGTGGCGTCGACTTAGACCAAGGGTCAAGTTTAAAATACACTTCTAGTTAATATTAATAAACTCAAACACTATGCATGCTTTATTCTTTAATAATATATCCGTGAAAAATAAAGCGTTAAGCTATGAAAGATAGAAAACACACATCGTGAAAGTTTCTACAGAAGCCTTTCAATAAAGATAGAAATAATTGATTATATATTAATAAAAATGTGGAGGCAAAAAAACCTCCATTCCTGACGTTCTTCGCCTCCTCATCCACCTTATACAGCTCCTATGCATGTGTAGAGAAATAAAAAGCAATCTTCTCGAAACTAAAGTGGTAAAAATAGTTTGATTATACGAAATTATTCCCTTGAATGGTAAAGTGGTTTTATTTTGATCCCAATTCTCTCAGCTGAATCAGGGCCTGGTCACTTTTGAGAGAGAAAGAAAGATGCTGGTCAACATTTCCTTATATTTGACGTTGAGATAAAAGACATTGAAAGTTAAATGCTAAAAGACAGAAAAAACTCATGACAATATGTTGTCCTATTGCCTGTGGTTTCGAATTATATCTACTGTCGTCAGTGAAGCAAGTGCAGTTTAAGACGCTCATATTCTAACTGACACAGGATTGCTTCAGAGAGTGTATGTTGCATTCTGTTTACTTCTCTGTTAAGTTAAAAATAAAGGACTTACTCTGAAATATATTATACCGTAGCTACCTTTTGAGACCAGCTTGTTCACTGAAATCATTGCTTGGTTCTACTTTCAATTTATTTTTTATATAATTTTAAAATCATGATTTTATCAACAAATCATTTTTAATGATCAAATTACCTTCCGTATGATTTGAACATTGTGCAAAATCGTCGAACAGAAAATGAATCATTCAGATTCGATATGGTATCTCTAATCATAGAGTCATAAATATACATTTAAAAACAATTAAATTTCTTTTGAAACATTTTGACTTTTAAATCCCAAACGCAGTTTCATATATGAAAAAAAATAATATCAAGATTCAAAATTTTCGTCATGAAATTTCAGAGCTACAATAGATACTATTCCTAGTAACCAAATATCATTAGTATAAACATATTTGCTTCCGAATAATGAGTCACCAAAATGTTGATAAACTAATGTAAAAATAATATTTCTTACTCCTTTATCATATTTTGGAATGTAATACAGACATTGCCACAATAGTTTTTGCTGTGGAACTTCACATTGGCACACTTATTTAGCATTTGCATGCATTTTCAATGCATTCACACTTATTTAGCATTAAAAAGTCATTTTTAATTCGCATATAATTTTTTTAAAGATAGAGTCAAAACATTTGAAATAGAAGCATAACGAACTGGATCCTAGTCATTTTATGAAACCATGCAAAATGTGAGCTTGTTATCATTAGCTGCTTCTTTATTATATACATTTTTCTATATTACTTCTAAACCGATGCATTAATGTACATATTCAGTAATTTCAAAATGCCAAATTTTTTCATTATGAAATTAAATAGTACAGATGATTCGTTACAAGACAGAAATATTTTTCAAAGTTGATGTAACTGAGCAATATGTGCTTGTTTTATAACAAACATTTCTTATTTTTATGAACATGATTATGCAAAAATATTGCCTTTAATGGTAAGGTGGTATTATTTTGATAACAAATTCTCTCAGTTGAATCATGGTTTTATCACTACTTAAAGAGATATAAAAATAGAGAGAAGAAAACACAATTTTCCTGCCTATGACCTTGATTTAAAAGACCAATAAAACAGAGAAATAAACATGAATTTTAGTAAATGAATTCCTCAAAAATTGTAATTTGTTTTTAATTCTTATACTTTAGATTTTTTTTCTCATTCAAATCAGTAGAGAAGCTAATTAATAAGAAATGCCTTTTTTTTAAGAAAAAGGCGTTTATTTTTATAACAGAATTGCTTATTTTGGAAGTCATCTGCGAACTAAGTCTACATTATATTGTAAATTACATATATTAAAAAGAAGAATGTTTTTAAATTATCTCGAGGCTGATATTGGTTTCAATCAGCTAGAAAAAGAGAAGTCTATCGGAAATATTACATGTATTAAAGCCACTAAGAAACAGTTGTTCATTTGATTAATTTATATATTGTTGAAAACTTTGTGTTGTATTGTGCTAAGAAAATATATTATTTCACTATATTTTTACATTTTCTTTCAAGGATATACACTCGTTTGAGATGCTCGTAGATTTATTTCAGACTGTTTCCTCTTCATAAAAAAAGTAAAAAATAATCAATTGGAGCACTGAAGCTGTAAAAGATACATTTTTAAAAGTTTCAATATTTTTTTAAGATCTAAAATTTAAAATTGACTTGAATATCCTAGGGTAATAAATAGTGGACACTAAAAAAATCCATCATCAAAAGTGATCCACTTAGTTATTACTTATCATAACAGATACAAGATGTTAAAAACTTATTTCAGAATAGTTGTTTATTTCACTTTCTTATTTTTTCTGTTATGCATAATTTTTTTATTTTTATATCATTATCCTACCCCCCCGATATCCTATTTTATGTATATTCTATTTAATAAGCAAATTTTGTTAGCAATTATTAAATTATATCACATTATGTCAGCTATATAATAAGCAAATTTAGCAGTTGTATTAATTCAAACATAACTATGCACAACTAAGATAATAAGAGTTTTAATTGATCTGCGTGTGGCGTTCTTTTGGATCAAAGGTCAAGTGGAAAATCCACCTCCAGTTAAGATTAATAAACCCAAACACTTGTATTCTTTATTCCTTAATAATATATACGTATTAAATAGAGCGTTAAGATATGAAATACACAAATCACGCATCATCAAAGCGGTATTAATTTAACAAAATGCGGAGACAAATGCCTCCCCTCCTGATGTTTTTCTCCTCTTCATCCTCCGAACTCACTTCCGTTGCATGTGTAGAGAAATAAAAAGTAATCTTCTCGAAAACTAAAGCGTTAAAAATAGTATGATTATACTAAATTGTTCGCTTTGCTGGTAAAGTGGTTTTACTTTGATTCCTATTATCTCAGTTGAATCAAGACCTTTTCACTTCTGAGAGAGAGAGAAAGATGCAGATCAATTTTTTTTAATCTTTCACGTTGACTTAAAATATATTGGAACTTAAATGTTAAAAGACTGAAAAAACTCATTCTAAAAGTTTCAATAATTTAAGAAGAATTGAAATTGATTTTAATATCCCTCATCAAGGAAGGTTATCTATTTTGTTTTTACTTATCATAATAGATACAACATGTTAAAAACGTATTTTAAAATAATATTTTACATTATTTCTTAGGTTTTCTGTTACACGTATGTTTATCCTGATATATATTTATCCGACATTCCAGATATCCTTTTTTATATATATTCAACTCTATAAGCAAATTTTACGAAAAAGTATTATGCTGACCAATTACACGATAAATTGTTTATATTATCTTAATGTTGCATTAGTTGAAACTTAACAATGGTCTTCTAT
Organism: Argiope trifasciata; assembly: GCA_026543055.1. Classification (NCBI taxonomy): domain Eukaryota; kingdom Metazoa; phylum Arthropoda; class Arachnida; order Araneae; family Araneidae; genus Argiope; species Argiope trifasciata. The sequence continues at coordinate 1,346,116 of JAPMOQ010055423.1, read as the reverse complement.
GATAATAAGGATTTTAATTGACTTGTTTGTGGCGTTCTCTCAGACCAAAGGTCAAGTAGAAAATAAACTTCTAGTTAAGATTAATAAACTCAAACACTGTGTATGCTTAATTCTTTAATAAAATATCGGAATCAAATAGCGCATTATTTTATGAAAAACACAAATCACACATCATGTAAGTTTCTATAAGATCCGTCAGTCAATGAAGACGCAAATAAGTGGTTCGAATTTAATAAAATGTGGAGACAAGAAGCCTCCATTCCTGATGTTCTTTTAAGTTTGGGCCTCATCACACAGCTCCGATGCATGTGTAGAGAAATAAAAAGTAATCTTTTCGAAAACTAAAGCGGTAAAAATAGTATGATTATGTAAAATTGTTCCCTTGAATGGTAAAATGGTTTTATTTTGATTCCAATAATCTCAGTTGAATCACGGTCTTTTCACTTCTGAGAGAGAGACAGAAAGCTATAGGTCAAAATTTTCTTTTCTTTGACGTTGACCTTTACCAAAAGGACATTGAAAGCTAAATGTTAAAATACTGTGAAAAAATTCAGGACTATATGTTCTCCTATTGTCTATGGTGACGAATCATGTCTATTGTTGTCAGTTAAGCAATTGCATTTCTAATAAATAGTCTAACTGACACAGGATTGCTTCAGAGAGTGTAGGTTGCATTCTCTTTACTTCTGAGTTATGTAAAAAATATGGGACTTGTTCTGAAATATGTCATAACGTAGCCGCCTTTTGAGACCAGTTTTTTCGCTGAAGTTAATGCTTCATTCTGCCTTCAATTGAATTTTTATATATAATATTTAAATCATTATTTTATTATGAACAAACCATTTTTAATGATCAAATTGTCTTCCTCATGACTTGACAGTTGCGGACAATCGTCAAAAAGAAAATGAATTCATCCAGATTCAATATAGTATCTCTAATCATATTCATAAAAAGACATTTAAAAACAATTAAATTTCCTTCGAATAATATTGAATTTTAAATCCATCAAGGAGTTTCATATCTATATATAAAAAAAAAAAATGAAAGTTTGTCGATATGTCTCGTTTGAGCTGCCGTACCACTCAACCGATTGCGATGAAGTTTTTATTACTTATCACTTGCCCTTACGGGATGGTTATTGGCATAGTAATATTAGGTAATCTATATAAATAAAAATGAATGTTTGCCTGTATGACTCTTATGGGCTGCGCATCGCTCACTCGATTGCGATGAAACTGTGAATACTTATTACTTGTATTTATTTCTTTCTGCTGAAAATACAAACAAAAAAAATTCCAACGATAAAGTTTTGAATTATAAAGTCAAAAAATAAAATTAATATTTATGCTTCTCCTTTTTTATATCACTCAATTTCAATGAGTGTATCCATTTCCGCTCATTTCCAAAAATAAATATTTTTCTTTCTATCATTCCTAATTAAAAAACGTAATTATTTTAAATTCCAAATGATATTTCCAAAATTATTTCTTCTTCCACACTTAATTCTTTCTTCTTTCCCTCCTCTTCCATTTCAAGATCAGCTCTTTATTGCTGTCCAAAGGCCGTCTCCTTAATATACATTCGTCCAAGTCAGTTCCTAATCGGCCAATCATCTAGCAAACATTACACTCAATTGTGGTGCCAGGGTGACGTGGGCTAACTAACTATAAATGACACGTTCTAGCAATTAACAGCTCTGTAACACCAGTCAGTGATGTTCCTTTACAACGGAATCGCCCGACATCCAGCTGTTAGACACTCCTTTCCTTTGAAGAATCGGCAGGTTTCATACTCACAATGAACTTCAAGTGTGGTCTAATGACCAGAAGCAAACAGTTGAAGATACGGAGATTCACCATCTCAAAATCTGGCTGCTTTTAACAATGGAGGCAGTTAAACGATAGTGGGCCGCTGTTGGAAAATGCCACTAATCGGGAAGGGGACAGAGGAACGTTATAATATACTGAAATATATTTTAATATCTCAGTACTTAATAAATAATCAATAAGTATAATTCCTTCTGCGATTTTCTAACTACATCTTGAAAGAGACTAAGAGAACCAACAACAACAAAAAAAGACAAAAATGTAAAAGAACGGAAACTTTAACGTGAGAGAATGTTTCTGTGTATCTTAATAAGGAGGCAAAAGCCTCCATTCCTGACGTTTACACCAACCTCAACCTCTAGTGACAACTCCCAACATTACGTCGAGAAATAAAAATTAATTACCTCCCAAATTAAAGTGGTGAAAACAATATGCTTATATTTGCTACCTTGAATGATAAGGTGGTATTGATTCGATTCCAGTTCTCCCAATTGAATTAAAACTTCATCCATTCTGAGAGAAATTAGGAGGACAATATTTTCCTATCTATGACATTGACCTGAGAAACCAAAAAAATGAATAAATAAAATAAAAAGAATATCTTTTTTTTTTTTGCCAATCAATAAAGAAGCCAATTAATAAAACTTTTTTTGAGAAATAACTTCTTTTATAACACCGCTCCTCTTTTGGAAACTCATTTTAATTTGAATTCATAAAATTCACTCTTAATTATTTCTGTAATTTTTTTAAGTATTCAGCCGAAAATTTAATTTATCAAATATGAATAGATGACAGTCTTTCTCACTCAAATAACGCTTTTAATAATAATAGGCTTTACAACCTGCACCCTTCGTTTGTTGTACTAAACCGACCGTCTATAACAGAAATTACTCGGCTGTGCTAATAAAATAGATTTTAGTGAATGAAATTCTGACTATTTAACTATAAATTCTCTCGAATTTATGTTCTAAAACTAGAACATAGTAAATGCACGAAAGTACAAATGAATGAATTGTTTCCACAGAGCTGGAAACAAACATAATTTGAAAGAACAATTCTATATTTTGCTTAATAAGAATATACGAAATTATCTCGAAATCTAATGCTTATCTCAAAAATTAGAGTGGAGAGTTTCATTTTAAACCGATCAGGCAACTTCTTATTTCTAACTGATAGATGAATAAATTTAAATCACTCTTCCCAATCAATAAAATAAATTAAAACATATTTTTAAGAATTCTTAAAAAAAAATAACATTCATCCAGAAGAATAAAAGCATTTTAAGAATAGAAGATAATGCCCTAATATTGGTGACTTAAATATCATAAAAAAAGAAAAGAGAGTTGAATGAGAAAAAACTGTCTAAAGCAAAATACACTTACTTCTATAAATTTCTCTCTCCTCCTCCCCCAAATTAAAAGGATCATGCACCATAAATGCCACGACATTTCTCCGTAATAAGCACGCGGAGTGGAAATTGTGATTCTTCACAAGAGAGAAGAGTTTACAGTACTTCGAAAGCAACATTAAATCTCAGAAAAAGAGATAACTCCAAATTTCGTTTATCTATGCACTAAGAGTACATTATATGGAAAAACAGAATTGCTGAAATGAATATTTTCAAGTTTATCTTGCGGTTGCAAAAGGTTTGATCAATTTGAAAAAGAAATCTGTTAGCCATATCACATGTATTAAAACCACTCTAAAATAGTTTTTTAATTGTTCAATTTTTTTTTTGAAAACAATGATAGCGATTTATATTGGGACATGAAAAGAATTACAACATGCAATTTTTATCCGTCTTTTTTAGTAGTATATATACTAAGTTCAAATTGGTTTAACTTCACATTGCTTCTTTTTCATACAAATGAATGTTACAAATTAATTGACAGGAGCGTTGAAGTAGTAATATACAGAGTTGGTCAAAATTGTAGACCATTTTGCAAAGCCTAATGCTTTTTAACTTTGCATGAGTATAGAAAATGTTATATTTTACAAAAAGCAAACTCTTGCCTATCATTTTAAAAAGATATTAATGCTGATTTGAATTCAAAAATTAAAATTCAGATATTTGTAATACAAAAAAAAAGTCATTCTTACTTCAATCTGAATAACAAACACACTGATAAAGTGGATGGTAATTTCTAACTTTCCTGGCAAACCACTGTTCTTGGTGTGGGAATCATTCAAATGTTAATAACAGCTAGCAGAAGATGACACCATATTAAAAGTTAGAAAAAGTCATTATTGTGCTTTTTTGTGTTAAAGGCACATTTTTTTATGTAATCAAATTGCAAGTTAGAAATTTTATTAAACTTTTTAATTATTGTGCTTTTTTGTGAAAAAGGTACCTTTTTTTGTAATCAAATTATGTAAATAACAAACGCACTGATAAAGTGGATTATAATTTCTAACTTTCCTGGTAAATCATTGTTCTTGGTCTGGGAATCACTCAAATGTTAATAGGAGCTAGCAGAAGATGGCACCATGTTTAAAGTTCGAAAAAGTGATGATTGTGCTTTTTTCCATAAAAGGTAATTTTCTTTTATGTAATCAAATTGCTAGTTACATATTTTGTTTAACCTTTTAATTATTGTGCTGATTTGTGCAAAAGGTTCATTTTTTATGTAATAAAACAGCAAATTTGAAATTTTGTTAAACTTTTTAAGTTTATAATTGCTATGTTTCGATATTACCAATAGGACATTAAATACAAGAAAATACACTGACACTATTCTAGAGTCAAAACTTACGCCTTCCATCAGTGATGTCTTTCCCAACAATGAATCATTTTTTTCAGCAAGATTCAGCCTCATATCAAATATATAGAGAGTGTGGTTTAGTAAAAAGAGGGTTGAATTGTTATCATGGCCAGGAAACAGTCCTGATTTCAGAATTATCGAGAGCTTGAAACCGTTTGAGAACTCTATACATATAAAGCTTTCGTCAAATAAAAGAGAATTATTTAAGGTTATAATTGTTTCCAGGAATCAAGCAATAACAATGGAAGAGCCTAGAACACTTATCAACTGAATGAAACATCATTCAACATTGAAAACATCATCATCTATACTTATAATAAAGCTCAATGTATGTGTGTGTTGGCTATCTACAGGTCAGACCGTTGGACCTACAGCTACCAAATTTGCTATATGTATACCTTGGATGTCGGGAATGTGCACCTTGGAGCCTTTTTCCGAATTTTTAATTACAATTTGAATTAATTAAAGTTTAAGCGAAATTTCGACGTTTTGCCGCTAAAACTCCCGGAAATATGATCGCACAAACATGATTTTTACATCAATTTAAAGATTAAAAAATTAGCTTTCTAATGGTATCAGTGTTATAATGCATAACTTAAGCTTCTATTTTTGACGAAGTTTTAAAGAAATATTTTGACCATGTTTTTTTGAGCACGTGACTGGATAAAAGAAAAGAAAACAATGACTTAAGTTCAAATAAAAAACAACTATCATTGCAAATCAAATCTAAAGAAATGCAACTTCTAGTACGTGACCGGATAAAATAAAATAAATATGAAATGTGATATTTTCTAAAAAAATAAATGCGAAGCAAAGGTTTCTATAATCATTTGCAATATCTGTAGGATGAGGTTATAGTCCAATAACAGCACTGTTTTGCAAAAGATGTTTAATAGAAGAACGACACAGAACAGGTACACAAACATTTAGGTTAAATGATTAACAGAATGATAGTGATAAAACAGAGATAGTAAAACAGCATCATATTGTCAGCCTCTCTCAGCTGCACTTCAACTCATCGTCAATCGCCAAGCTTGTCTGAGCTTCAAGTGACTGGGTGTTTTGTGCGTCCGCGCTCGTACTACGGCAGCGCCATCTGTGTATAGACGGGGAAGGCACGTCATGCTACATATCTAAATAATTAATTCAATAAATCTTCTTTAATTACGGTAAACCTGATTGAATTTAGAGAGGATATGCATTGAGATCCCAACCTATTGGCATATTTCTATAATCGTTTGCAATATCTGTATCATTAATTCAATAATTTGTGTCCCTTTTTCGCTTTCTTTAAAAAACATATTTAATATTTTTGCAACATCACCGAAAAAGACATTTTTAATATTTTAGAAGCATAACCGATGATTAAAACTGACTGATTTATAAAATTAAGGAATATTATTAGGAAAACGTGTTCTTTTAGAACTTTCCGTCCATCATCTTAAAGAAAACATTAAATTCAGGCCAATCAATGCCCGGAATTACTTCAAGGCGAATGAATATGTGATTTAATTGAAAATTTTAGAACGCATTACTCATGGAGAACCAGCTGGTCGCCAAAGGCGGCTAGCTGTAAATAAAATATAAAGGCTACCCTTTTAAATACTGATAATTCACTGCAGTCATGAGCATCTAATGTATCTCAATAACGATTGCCGCTCAATGTTTTTTGTATTGTAAATATTTGAATTTTGATTTTTTAAATTGAAATTAGCATTGCATTCTCTTTTAAATTACATATAAGAGTTTGAATTTTGTTGAAAGTTACATTTTCTATTAGCATACATAGTTAGAAATAATTAAAAGTTTTCAAAAGTGTCCACAATTTTGGCCGGCTGTGTACATGTGATTAAGAAGTTTTAATGAATTTTGTTAAGAAGGAAATTAAAGCAGTGGACACTACAAAGATATTTACCAAAGATGATCTATCTATCTTTACATATCAGTGCAGTTTTAACGTGTTGAAAATGTATTTCATGATAGTATTTTATTTTACTTTCTTAAATTTTTGATATGTGTTTTATTGACATATTAAGATCATTTATATCAATAAAATATCTATAAAGAAGTTAATATATTAACACTCGCGATATCAGGGATTAATATATTAAGACTCCCCCTACTCGGGTTTTATTTATTTATTGAAATATTATAGTTAATAAGTGGTTTTTGTAAAACAGTATAAACTTCATCAATAACACGGCGAACTCAGGATTTATTTTAATACTTTGTCAATTATAGTATCAATATTATTTTAATTTCATTTATAGAGAACTAAAATAATAAAAGTTTTTAATTGGCCTGCTTATGCAGTGCTCCCATATCCTGTGTGAAGTTAAAAATACATCACTGGTCAAGAATAATAAGCTCAAACATTATCTTAGCATCTTTTAATATAAGTACTTCAAATGTGGCATCACAATACGAAAAACACAAATAATACTTCATAAAAGTGTTTAGAAAAACTGCAAAGGCGTAAATACACAATAACATAAACGAATTATTTGTTCTCAGAAGAACAGGAAATTAACAGATTGTCTGCCAGCGTTTCTACATTTGCTAAAAAAGAAGACCAAAAGTCTCCATACTTGACGTTAAGTTTTAATTAAATGAATAACTAATAATTTCGGACTTTACATCAAGAAATAAAAATTGCTCACCTCGAAAATTAAAGCGGTAAAAAGAATATGCTTATATTTGTTACCTAGATCATTATGGTGGTATTATTTTGTGTTCAGTTCTATCTGTTGAATTAAGATTTTGCGGCTTCAGATAGAATTAGAAAGATAGAGCATAAAATCTCTATGTTGTTAAATGCTCTTGAGAAAATTTAGGACAAAGTATTGTCCGTGTGGTGTCTATTATCTCAGTAGAAGCAAGTGTATTTCAAAAGGTTATTAGTCAAATTGATTCGCCATTGCTTCAGAAAGTATAAGATGCAATCGTTTCGCAAACAAATATCCAACAAGAAAAATTAATTCTTCACTGACAAATATGAATGTTTTCACTCCCCCAGGAATATCTCTTGAGTAATAATTCGCTTTTCAATCTGCACCCTTATTTCATATTAATATATTGGCTCAAATAGCCAGGCCAGATTAGAAATTCACCGATTGTATTGAACGGGTTAGTGGCGAGAAAAGGAAAATATGTTTTGAAAGTATACTAAGTAATGTTTAATTAAGTATTATTTGAAGCACTAACAGACAGATTACAAGATAGACGACATGCTGGCTCGGTAGTCAGCCATCTAGCCAGTCGAGACGTACACATGCTATGCACATCAGTACACAAGAAATAGCCCATAAGTAGTAATCGGTATTAACACATTAAACGCGGGGTATCTTGACGAAAGTATACTAGGTAACGTGGATCAAATCGCAGTACTAGGACTCCCACCTTTAATGTGTTAATAACAATCACAGCACACAAAGTGGCCTATCAGAATTTAGCTGGAAGGGGGGTGGGAATCCTCATAGTTTCATTCTACGGTCTCCCCAAACGTCTGCAATTGTATTAAACTGCCGAATTACTAATGCACGACTGGCTGCTCCTCACACGACTCGATGGTACTTGTACAATAAATTCTAGCGTTCTGCATACACCTCATACCAACAATTGCTTCAGTTCCCCTGGTATAGAGAAGTCTTGCAGATCGAACGACTTTGAGATGCAAAAATAACGACATCGTTTTCTAAACATCCTCGTATGCGCATTAATGTTACGTTATTGTTTCAAAACACTTAAATCAATAATTGGTAATGGCTTAAAGTAATTAATATAAATAATGACTTTAAAAATAACAATGTTCTTATATGATAGCATTAAATTTACGATAGAAGCTTTCAATTTTTCTTTATTTTTTTCTTCTGTGATTTGTTTTTTTTCTTTTGTGGTTGATTGGTAGTTTTAAAAATATCTATTTAAATGTGTGCTGATGATTCATACTTTTTTAGTTAGGATACTTTCAAATAAATCATCCATCTGTACGAAATTAAAAATAGCCCAATATCTTTTAAGCAGAACATTTCTTTATGAAATTGTTAAGAGAAAAATTCTGACCAAAATAGAATGGCCCTACAGGTGAAGATAGTTTTATACTTTAACGTCTACGGAATTGTTTATCGAGTGACTGTATGCGAACAGTCGAAGATATGGAGATTATCCATCTACGTAATCTAGCAGTTTTCAACAATGGAAAGAGTGAACTGACGGTGAGGCGCTGTCGGGAAATGCCGCTAATCGTGAATGGAACAGGGGAATGTTACAATACAATTCTATTGCTGTATCTCAGAATTCAATACACAACCAGGAAGTCGAATGTATGGTGGAATTTTCTAACTACATCCTAAAAGAAACATTTACATAAAAAAGCACAAAAATGGATAAGAACGAAAACTCTAAAAGAACTTAATGTGACCCACAGGCTCGACGTTTGTTAATAAAGTGACAAAGGCCTCCGTTCCTAAGGTTCACACCAAAATCCGATGAGTTCAACAACTCCTAAATTTACGTCAAAAAATAAAAATTAATTACTTCCGAAATTAAAGTGGTGAAAACGATTTGCTTATATTCGCTTATATTACCTTGAATGGTAAGGTAGTATTAATTTGGTTCCAGTTTTCTAATTTGAATTAAACCTTCATCATTTTTGAGAGAAACATAGAGGAAAACATTTTCCTACCTTTCCTAGGGGAAAGATCAATAAAATAAATAAATAAAATAAAATTAATTTCAGTAAAGGAATTTCTTTATATTTTTTGGTAATTCAAATCTATAAAAAAGCCAGTTAATAAAGCTTTTTTTTGGAAATAATAGCTTCTTTTATAACAACGTTTCTCTTTTGGAAGTTCACTTTAATTTACATTCAAAAAATTAACTCTTAATTATTTCTGTAATCTTTGGAAAATATTCAACAAGAAATAATAATTCATAAAATAGGGATAGTTCACAGTCTTTCCCCCGCAAATAACACTTCTACTAATCATATGTTTTACAACCAGCACACCTCGTTTCTAATAGAAACCGCCCGTTCATAATAGAAATTATAGCATAGCTGAGCTAGTGAAATACATTTTAGTGAATAAAGTTCTCACTATTTAAATTTATACTCCACTTGAATTTATGTTCTAAAACTAGTATGCAGTAAATACACGAAAGTGCAAATGAATGAATTGTTTCAAGAGAGCTGGAAACAAATATAATGGGAAAGAGCAATTCTATATTTTGCTTAATAAGAATATTAGTACTTCTTCATTCTTGATATTCACTGGATAGTCTGTGCAAGAAGTTTTTGACCATGCATCAAGAAATAAAAATTTCTCATCTGGAAATTTAAAGAGGATAAAGACATAAGCTTATATTTTTTTCCGTGAATGGTAAGGTAATTTTATTTTGTTTTTAATTCAATCAATTTAGTTAAGAATTTGTGACATCTGAGATAGAGAGAGAGAGAAAGGGAAAAAATAAGATAGAGGACAACGTTTTCCTATTGTTACTAACCTGTAACTTTGCTTTCCCGTACAAATAAGTTCATCGTAAGAAAGAATGATGTACAGTAAACTATATTGGACAATATTATTTCAAACTTAATGCATTGTGCAATATTTCAAACTTATTCTATTGTGTATTATTTCAAACTTATTGTATTGTAAATAATTGTAATATTTCTCTATTAAGACAATAACAGCTACAATTAAGATAATAAGGATTTTATTTGATCTGCTAACGGCTTTCTCTCAGACTAGAGATTAAGTCGAAAATGCACCACTGGTTATGATTAATCCTTTAACCTAATTATAGGGTTAACAGTATGATGTCGGTACAAAATTAAACGCGTCTAAAATATTTGGACTGCAACTACAAATAAATACTATTGATTTGTGTTATATTTCAGAGACTGGTAATAATACTTTTGAATATCTATCATAATTATTGCATCGCATTGTAATTACCTATTAAGTATGCCCCGAAATTAAACCAGATGTGTCTTATACACAATAATTCCTTTCCGTAATTCGTGCACGTACAAATTAGGATCAATTTGCTGTACTTAAAAAAGGCTCGAAGTCAGGGAGTCCACATTTATGCTTTCGACCTAAGCCTTTGGAACGTAAATCGTTGGCTAAGGTCAAATAAACTAAAATACAAATAATTGTAAAGTCTTGATCCCTAACGATCAAATGTGAGTGTCGAATCTCAGACAAATAATTTATTTGCAGCCATTTATATCTACAGAAGAACAATTTACTCTAATCTAGGTTATATATTTGCTATGTACACAACAGACAAAGGTTGAACGTCTATATTGAAAAGAGTTCATGGAAAAAATAATTTATTAATTCGGAGAAAAAAACCACAAGAAGATAAGAGGGCGTTACCCGGAACCAGTACCAGGGTGGAGCTTCAACACCCGCAGTTTGCAATCCAAAACTCTCTTTTCCTGTTCCAAAGCAAGACGTCCTCTTTATCACTGTCCAAATATTGTCTCCTTAATCTCTATTCGTCCACGTCAGTTCTCCATCGGTCAATAATCCAGCAAACATTACAATCAATTCTGACACAAAGGTGGTACATTAAAAATTAACTGTCAATAAATGGTGCGTGTGAACAATTGACTGCTCTGGAACAAGTGTCAGTGATATTCCTTCTCAAAGGGATCGCTTGGCATCCAGCTGTTAGACACCCCTTTCCTTTGAAAAATCGACTGGTTTCATCCCCACAATGAAGTTCGTGTGGTCTAATGAACAGATGCGAACAGTTGAAGGGCAAAATCTGGCGGCTTTTATCAATGGAGGGAGTAAACGATGGTGGGCCGCTGTTGGAAAATTCGGCTGATCGTGAATGGGATAGGGGGATTGTTATAATACACTTAATTCTATTGTAATATCTCAGCAATTTATAAAACATCAATAAGTGGAATTTCCGGTAGAATTTTTTTTCATTCTAAAAGAAAAATGGAAAACCCACAGGAAAAAACGCACAAAAACTGAAGGGAGCAAACGCTTTAAAAGAACGCTATGTGATAGAAAGTTTCTGTGTTTGTTAATAAGGAGACAATAAGCCTCCATTCTTGATGTTCACACCAACCGCCACCTTTATCACCAACTCCCAACCTCACGCAGAGAAATAAAAATTAATTACTACCGAAATTAAAGTGGTGAAAACAATATGCTTATATTTTCTACCTTGATTATTAAGGTGGTATTAACTTGATTATAAATGGAAAAGGAACAAGAAATTTGGGGCCGCGGTAGCCTGGCTGGTAGAGCGTCAGTCTCGTAACCGAAAGGTCGCGGGCTCTGTCCTCGTCTTAGCCAAAGACCACCGTGTTGGCTAATGGCAGTTGGGGCACGTTAAATATGTCACGACTGCAAAGTCCTCCAAGTTCCCATAACAAAACGATATCTCTGGGGGTACTGAATCAGGGATGAGTCGGTCTCTGATTTGGATCTAAATTCCGACTTGCTGATGGATGAATGAGTGTATGAATGAATTCGACCACCCCCTAAAAAGGGTTGTGTCGTGTGTGTTAACTACAAGTCAGACTTCTGCCCTCTGGGTGCTCAGGGGTCTTTACCCTCAGAAGCTACTGCACCCCCTTTCCGTGAAAAACACGTACACGACAACAACGAGAGCTTTAAAATAACTTAACGTGATAGAAAGGTTCTATGTTAGCTAATAAGGAGAGAGAAGCCTCTGTTCTATTAATAGAATTAATTAGCAGAACGGAGAGCACAATTGAATTCAAATCTCCTAAGAGAAATATGGAGGACAGTATTTTCTTATTCTTGACCTAAAAAACCAATAAAATAAATTGAATTTCTTTATATTTTTTTGCACATTAGGATCTTTAAAGAAGCCAATTAATAAACCTTTTTTGGAAATAAGATATTTTTTTATAGTACCGTTCCTCTTTTGAAAGCTCACGTTTATTTGCACTCACAAAATTCATAAAATTCCCTCTTAATAATTTCTGTAATTTTTTCAAAGTATTCAGCAAAAAATTATAATTTATCAAATATAAATAGATGACAGTCTTTCCCACTCAAATAACTCTTTTATTAATAATATGCTTTACAACATGCACCCTTCGTTTGTTGCAGAAACCGGCAGTCCATAATACAAATTACTCGGCTGCGGTAGTGAAATAAATTTTTGTAAATAAACTTCTCACTATATAAATTTATATTCCTCTTGAATTTATGTTCTAAAACTAGTAAGCAGTAAATACACAAAAGTGCAAACGAATGAATTGTTTCCAGAGGACTGGAAACAAACATAATGGGAAAGAACAATTCTATATTTTGCTTAATAAGAATAGTAATAATTCTACACTGTTGGTATTCACCAGAGAGTCACTGCAAGAAGTTTTTGACTTTTCATCAAGAAATAAAAAATTTCTTTTCTAGAAATTTAAAGCGGTTAAAAGCATATGCTTATATTTTTTCTCGTGAATGTTGAAGTAGTAGTATTTTATTTTCAATTATATCAATTTAATTAAGAACTTGTGGCATTTAAAGACAGAGAGAGTAAAAAAGCGAGAGAAAGATAGAGGAAACATTTTCCTATAGTTATGAACCCTTAATTTTGCTTTCCCGTACAAATACTGTCCTCGTAAGAAAGAATGATGTACAGTAATCGGTATTGGCCGGTGTCCGGATGTCGCGTCAAAGATTCCAGAGACAAACTTGACGACAAAACGGATAATACCCAAAACTTTGAGAAATTTCCCAATCTGTCCATTAGGACCCAAGATACATTCAGAATGTTCCTGATTGGTCCAAAAGATTTCAGCCCCACCTCCCGGAGCTATAAAAGGCCGGTAATCTGGAGCAGTGGTGATCAATCGGTAAACCTGAAATGGGACGCCATGAATTGGTAGTGGGAAGGAGTCCTGAACGGGATTCACCGGGAGAATGCCGAAGTAACAACAGAGTGCTGAATTGCTTCGTGTTGTGTTATGTCGAAGCCTTTGTCGTATAGACAGTTGTGTCATCGTCGTGAACGGAGGTCCTGAACTGAAAAGTAGTCGCGAATTGAAGTAGTAAGTCGGCAGCGAGAATAGACAGCGGAAGTTTCAGCCGTTTGAAGATGCATACACAGAATCCCCCAAAGATTCCCTCTCCTGTTAAATCCTGTCCTGCCTGTTTGTGTGCTGTGGACGTTATCACTGTTGAGTTCCTGCGTGTGTTCTACTGTTTGTTGTAGAATGGTGCTGTGTGGTGTCCTGTATGTTCATCTTAGCTGTATATGGTTGTCTTCTGTAAATATTTGTCGTTTTCATGCTGTAATGTCTTCCTCCTGTAAATAAACAACTTCTTGTTGTCTTCTAATGAAGGACTTATCATTGTTGTTCATCTTCTACCCCATTCTCCCAACTACAAGTAAACGAACCCGATTAATAAGGATGAAGATCCATAAAACTATCTACAACCTTGATCTCGTTAAAATGCCTTGCGAAAATTAAGACAAACTATTGCCTTATTATCCGTGGTGTTGCATAATGTCTACCGTTGTCAATAAAGCAAGTGTATTTCAAACCGCTTTTAGACTAACTAACCCACGATGTCGTCAGATGATACAGGAGGCAATCTTTTTACTTCCTTATTATGAAAATAAAGTGGATTGTCTCTTAGACATATTATGAAGTAACCACCCTTGGCGATCAGCAGGTTCGCCGAAATTATTGCTTGTTTCTGTTTTCAATATATAAGGTTTATATATTTCAGGTTTATGATTTTATTTGCCAACTATTTTCCAAGGATCAAATTGTTTCAAATCGTTTGTTTTCGGAAATACAGATATTGACATTAGAATTTTTATGGAAATTCTATGAGATATCTTACATATTTCGCACATTTATTTACCCTTAAAAAGTCACTTTTAATATGCAATAAAATTTCTTAAGGTTAGAATTTAAAAATTAGAAACAATATATCGAAATTATGATTGTGCACCAAACTTTTTTAAAAAGAGTTATTATGGTTCACTCGAATTCTTGTATAAATTTACTTATGTAATCCTTTTTATGAATACTTTAGACACATAATTTTCCTGTATGTATTAGAAGCTTTGAAGCTTATGATCTTTTATATTTTTCATTTATAGTAATCGATAGAAAAATCAATCCCTGTCTCTCCTTCATTCACGACGATTGCCCAATTTTAGGTACTATATTTTTGTGTGGCTTTTCTTCGTTTGAGTAGCATTTTCGCGGGGCATTTCTTCGTATGTGTGGCATTTTCGTATGGCATTTTTTTATTTAGTCTATGTTTTACAACCTATTTTCTCCTGTTTTCTCTTCAAAGTGAAGAAGTGTCCTTTTATATGGAACAAATAGAATTTTATTTCATCTTTTAGGCATCAAAAAAGCTCAAAGCATACAAAGTACTTTCATTTACAACATTTAAAACACGAATGATTAAGATGCATAAATTTACATTAACTAGAGCAATGGCTTTTCTCGAATCCCCCCCCCGGTCTTTTCGAGTTCATTTTCACAACATTTATCTGCATCTTTTTACTTCTCATAGTTCATTTGCTTCCATTGGACTCTTTTACTTAGCGTCTTTACACTTCATTTTCAAAACAACTTATTTTTACCCGTAGATTCTTTCTTTATTCATCTTCATCATTTTCCTTCCTAAAATTCATCTTTCACCATTGGCTCTTTTTTCTTATCTTCTTTCCCAGGACTTCTTTTTATCCCCTGATTGTTTTCTGCAGCAGCATTATTTTCCTTCCTCTAACTTATCTTTTCTTATTAGATTCTTTTTACGAACTTCTGTCTACGTCATTTTAATTCAGATAAATCATTATTTCCTCTTCAACTTACAAAATCTGGCTTCAGCTGATTAACAGCATCTAATTTAATTTGCAGAACCATTTTCTAAATGAAACTTAGGCGATTGTGTAGATCGGAGTGCGCTTGGTTTATGTCTCCGGATCTATCGTTTTCAATCGTTTGTGTCTTCAAATTAGAAAGTTTAAATGTATCTTAGAATGCTCTTGAATCCCTCCTCCAATCGCTTGTTCCTCCGGATTAAAAATTTCTAATATATCTTAGAATGCTCTGGAATGCCTTCTTCAATCGCTTGTTATCCCGGATTAGAAATTTCAAATGTATCTTAGAATGTTCTTGAATCCCTTCTTCAATTGTTTGTTTCCCCGGATTATAAATTTCAAAAGTATCTTAGAATGCTCTTGAATCCTTTCTTCAATCGCAGGTGACAATGGATTTTGAAGTTCATGCATAATTTATATAAATCAAAATGCTCTTGAAAGCTCTGGACTTTGAATTGCATATGTAGATAAAAATGCTCTTGAATCCCTTCTTCAATCACCTGTGTCACTGGCTTTTGAATTCCATATGTAAATTAGAATGTTCTTGAATCCCTTCATCAATCGCTTGTGTCACTGGATTGTAAATTTCATATGTAAATCAAAATGCTCTTGAATCCTTCTTAAATCACTTGTGTCATTGGATTTTGAATTTCATATGTAAATCAAAACGCTGTTGAATCCTTCATCAATCGCCTGTGTCACTGGATTTTGAATGTCATATGAAATTCAAAATGCGATTGGAATCCCTTCATCAATCGTTTGTGTCACTGGATTTGGAATTTCATATGTAAATCAAAATACTCTTGGATCCCTTCTTCAATCATCTGTGGCACTGGATTGGAAATTTCAAATGTAGATCCGAATGTTCGTGAATCGCTTCCAAAATAGCGTGTATCACTGGATTTCAAATCTCTGCTGCAAGAAGAACTCGTTCACAGCCGTATTCTTTATTTCTCTCAATCTTATATTTTTTCTTGTAAGATATTGTTACGGATTTCCTATCCTAACAGTTGGGTTCTTTTACTGGTATAGTGGGTGTGTATGGTAGAAAGATTTGAAGAACGCTAGAAAATAAAGGCATTTGTGGGGAAATTGGTACAGTTTACCACCATTTAAGGGAATGTATTGCGATCTCAGACTTAAGGAAGGACCTGAAGATTCGTCAATAATGATTTTAATACAGTAATGATGGTACCAGGTCATCTCAAAAATCTGAAGGATATGATGTTAAAGATGGACAGTTTCATTCCAACTGTTTGCAAGAGTGCAGATGGGGAAGAACACAGTCATTTACTACCCCAAAAGGAATGCTAGTTTGACTGATCAGTCAATGTAAAGCTGCACAATACTTATTCCGCAGTCGGCTACAACAAATCCTGTCGATACTGCCACTTTCAGTGGTGGTGGGGTGGTCGGCTGTATGCAAGAAGAAGAAGTGGGTGTTTATGGTGTGAGGAGAGGAGCACACACAACGACCAGTCCTTTAATAGACGACACAACACAGAGGACGTTTATTTACAGGATGAAAACAGGACAGCACAAAGACGACAAATATTTACAGCACAACTATGTAGAGGAGACAACAATATACAGCCGAGTCGAACGCACAGGACAGCACACAGCAATACTCTACTGCAGACAGTATCCCACAATAACAAAAGTAGCCCACACTCAGAAATTTCGCATTGACAACGGCTACAGCTCATAAACCGAGTAGACAGGATTCAGCAGGAGAGGGAACCTTTGAGAGATTCTGCCTACGATCACGTAGGTATCTCCCGAACGGGCTGAAACTACTCCTTTGTCTCTTTTTGTCTACTCACTACTTCACACAACGGGACTACTCCTTAGTTCAGGATAGCTCCGTTCGCGACGACGAGACATGACACAGGTTTCGATAGAACACGGCACACACTGGAATTTATCGCTCCTTTGATACTTCGGTATTCTCGCGAAAAGAAAAGCAATCATTTCATTCTCAGAAAGCATTACATTAAGGATATAGTTCCTCAGTGGATTGTACTATGATTAAATATAAAAAGCTATACAAGTTTCAACATGAATATATAACATCATTATTTAAAAACCATTCGCGTTTACAGAAAAGATACTTAAAATACACGACAAATGTTTTTTCTCTATATCATTGAAGTATCCACTCTTCACACTTAGACTCAAAGACAGATTTTGACTCTAAACGTTTTTCTAAACTCCAAAAGGTAAATCATCCTGAAAAATGCCTTTCAAAATCAAAAGGCATTCAAATCATTTTATGACTGATTGATTTCTGATTCTTTTCTAGACTACCGAGCCCTGAATTTGAAAAACTGCCAGCAACGAAAAAGAACAGAAAATAAGAACAGCTTTTTATTCTCAAACAGAAAGCGGGAGATGAAATATTGTAAATGATACTCCATTTCAAGGAAATAGAACAGGTGTCTTCATTTCTCCCCTTTAACAGTTTCATTGATTTATTCAGGAAAAGAAGATTAGAAACAATCATATATATATACTTTTATATGGAATTCTCTTTTGAGCTGAAAATTATATTTCCGAGATGAGGTGTAATTTACTATGTGTCTTTTTTTTCATGATTTATGAACGTGCTTCATAAATTCGGGATGAATGTTTCAAAGAAATAAAATTATAGGAGATATAAAGGTATATATTATATATATAAATCAAGGCTATCAAAAAATTTTTTAACAGAAAATGTTAAGAAATAACTTAATAGCGAATGTCAAAAAACAAATGATATTAAATAGTTAGATATTGTTTCATAATCTTTTTCATGTAGAAAAAAATCAGTCTGTAAATGAAGATTTCAGCTAATTGTTATTCAATGAATTGCAATTTTTATTTCATTAATATTATTAATTTGAAGTTGGATATATAAAATGCTTTGGAAAAATACTTAAATAATATTAAGGAATGAGATCCATAACGATCAAACTTGCCGTTCTTAAAATCTGAAATTTGAATCCCAAGTTGGCCTTAATTTATGGATATATACTTTTACTTTATGTTATCTAGTTGAAGATTAGTCCATAAGTCAAATATCGTGTTATAGAAACACCGAAAAGTTGTCTAATAATCAGTTTTAAAGGAAATATCAGTTTCATTGCAAACTAAACAGCATCACTTTACCATTCTTCATTGCTTTCAGAAGACGAGTTTATGTTACTAGAAGTATTCAAATGAAAAAGTACGAAACGTTGTAACAACGTCACCGTTAGGATTTTTATTTATACCGTTATGAGAGAACGTAATAAGACGTCTAGGGATGCGATTGGAGTTTCCGAAATAGATTGAAACATAAATTACAAGATCATATTGGACTGGAGAAGGACTTTCGGCGATCCGTTAATTTAAAGATCTATACGGTGATCTATTAAGTGAGCTTTATTTGTATATTATGGATTATAGTTGATATTATGGATAGACATCCATTAGATATTATGGATTGTTGTGGATTCATGTTTCTACCGACAACGGTAGAAACACGAAAGTGTAAAATCTAGAAAAAATTTCTTTATTGCTCTTATGCAATATGTGTGTGCGCCTGGCTTATCATGGTCTTTTAATTTATTGATTTGTGTGTCGCTTCCAGCAGTATATACCATATTTTTTGTTGATTATTTCAATGATACATTGCTTATTTTCTGTAACTACTAAAAGATGGGAAAATCCACAAAAGCATTTAAACACTACTGTTAAACCATTATGCAAACTCGTTGGCAAGCCAAAAATAGATATGATTAAAGCAATGTCTATGCAGATTGAGTAAACTTGCAATTCCTCTTGTATATATTCTTGCTATACTATCGAAAAATAAGTAGCAAAAATTGTCATTTTCTTGGAGTAATTAATAGCAAAAACAGAATCACGCATTAAATAAACATGCACACTTTCTGTTTGCTTTTACTTTTCTAAAAATTTAGGGGCCCAAATGTTTTTTTGCACCCGGACCCCTTCATAGAGAAGGCCGGGTCTGGCGCCTGCAATTCTGTGAAGTGTACTGATTCTGAAGTGTACTGTGAAATACTCCGAAGACTATATAGGTTTGTCAATATACCGCGGCTACTCACAGAGAACACAGCTCCACGATAACGCGCGTACACGCTTCTTTAGGATTACACACGCGGAGCTAACCAAGTTCATGTGGGAGCAGCTCGACCATTCGCCTAACATCAAGGACATGTCACCCTCCAATTTTCATGTGTTTGGTTCTCTGAAGAAACATTTGTAAGGGAAGCTCCTCAAACCGGACGGCGAACTCAAGGACGCTGTGAATGACTATATTTCGTCACGGCCATATGAATTCTGGGAACAAAGAATACTTAGGCTCGTTAATCAATTAGATCGTTGTGCTAAGTCTAATGTGCACACTTTGTATAAAGTCTCCATGCATACCTTTAATGTTGCTTCGTACTTTTTCATTTGAACACTACTTGTAAAATCTCTTCTTATTAAACATTTACAGTTAATTGACTGGATGTAGTTGATATAGCATTGAAAGTGAACGAGGGAATTCTGGAATTATTTATTTTTTCCAAACTATAATTTCGGCAGAGTGCAGGGACAACTGATTAATTCTGGGTAGAGGCACTGACCAGATGAATGATCAGCAAAAAAGATTTTATACGCTAAAAAGTCTCATATCTAGTAACTATAAATTAAGATATAGTGATATTATGAAAACTGATGCTTTACATAAGGTGTGCAAAATAATCAGGTGGTACACAAAATATTCGTATGAGGAGCATATATTCAATATCAATTCTTAATGTCGATTGATAGTTAATAATATTTTCAGTCTGATTCGTTTAAGGCTGGATGGTACAACATCATCCTGACGCAAAATGTTAGATGAATTATTAATTGAAATTCGTTATTATTGCCACATCCATTAGTATCCATTATTAAAAAAATTAACAGTATGGGCCCTATATAATCAAGTTTTGTTAAAAATTTCTCTTCCTGCAGATAGCGCTATTGAGAGTAGTCTTATAATTAATGAAAAACTTGCTTTTCTTGTGAATTAGGCAATGGAACGTGTGATTGGCCTATTAATGTATTGAAATAGCCTATTAATGTATTTCCAAAGCCAAATTACTATACATAGAGTATATAATTTCAAGTAACTTTATTACTGAAAACATAATTTGAAATTCGTGTACCACTTGACTGCGTATATAACATAGATGATAACAAGCTAAAATACTATCTTGTGCCATTGATAAATTTCTATATAATTATAGTGATTTCTAACTTTTAATTTACTTTTTTTTCTTTTTTAAGAGATATTTTACAATTGAATAACAGCTACATAAAACCTACAACCCAATTAAAAAATGTAATTTGTCAATTTTTGAATGCATAATTTAAAAAAAATAAACAGAACTAGTCACAATGGTATCCCTAGCTTTATTTTGTATGATCATTTGTAACTCCTCAGGTAAGTTTACAAAAATGTATATATGATATTAATTTACAAAAAAGTACTTAAATAAGGCATCCAAACTTTTCTTGTATTAACTAAATAAAAATGTAAATTGTCATATTTGAATGCATAATTAAAAAAAATAAATATAAATTGTCAGAACAGTCTCCCTCGATTTATTTTCTATCATTATTTGTAACTCGACAAGTAAGTTTACAGAAATATACATATGGTTCAGAAATATACATAAGTTTACAGAAATATACAGGAATATACATACAGAAATTCACAAAAAAAAACTTAAATAAGTCATCAAAAAGTTTCTTGTACTAATTCAAATAAAAATATAAATTGTCAATTTTTGAATGCATAGTTTTAAAAGTCTCCCTCGATATATTTTCTAGGATCTTTTATAACTCATCAAGTAAGTTTACAGAAATATACATTTGGTATTAATTTTAAAAAAGTACC
>JAPMOQ010055423.1:1309217-1324759 GCA_026543055.1 Argiope trifasciata | reverse complement strand
GCATAAAAAGTTTATTGTATTAACTCAAATAAAAATGTAAATTGTCAATTTTTGAATGCGTATTTAAAACAAAACAAAACAGAACTAGGCACAACAGTCTCGCTCGATTTATTTTCTATGATCATTTGTAACTCATCAAGTAAATTTACAAAACTATACATTTGGTATAAATTTACAAAAACGTACTTAAATAAGGCATTAAAAAGTTTCTTGTATTAACATTTCAACTTAATTTTAAGTAAATCTACTAGCCTCTCAAAGATTTTCAAAAATATTTATGGGAAATAAATAACATTTCTTTTTCTTTCACACATCAAGGAAAAAAAAAAAAAACTCTCAAAATGCGTTGCTTTAAAAAGAATTATTACCAATCTCCAGGAAGCAAATCACCTTGAAAAAGTCTTTCAAAACCATAAAACGTATTAACTTGTTTTTTCGCTTTCTCTTCTCATACTCGAAGCAATAAATTTAAAACATCTCTCACCAACAATGGTAATGTGCCATAAAAAAAATTACTCCGCTACTCTTTATTCTCAAACATTCTGAAAAGGGGGAGGGGAGACAAAATATTGCAGCCATACGCCGAATCAAGATACAAAAAGAAGACATCTTTATTCCCAATGTTAACAGTGTCATTGATTTATCTGGGATCACTAAAATATCTATTCTTGGAAAGAGTTTCGTTTCGAAGAGTAATTTGCATTTTTCAGACGGGGCAGGCAATTTGCTCTGCATCAATTTTTAGTGATTTATGGATGTGGCTCTACAGATACAGATACACTCCAAGATAAATTGAGAATTCTAAGATTACCTATATATCAAAATTATTGGGAAGTTGTATGAAAAGTAAAGATTTAGAAGATTCTGTTAAAATTAAAATTTATTGATATTAAAAAAAGAATTGGGGAGACTTCTGTAAATTACCTCTCCCGTATTATTAGTAAATTTGAATTTTAAAAGAAATCTTCAAAATAAAATGCTGATATATGCTGTCTTCTAAAAGAAACAAATTCAAATACATCATCTGTTGTCGAATATCATATGTCTGGAAGCAGCGAGCAGTTTAGTTCGAAAACCAGGATTCATTATCTTTTTGAAGTTTGCCAATAAAGAGTATCAACGATTTTTCAGTCCATAATACGTATATTTATCACTTTTTAGCTTGAATTGTTACTATTGAGAATATACAAGAAGTACTGTAGGCCATTCAGGTCCAAATTCAATAAGATTTCAGGCAAAAATGTTTTAAATCATTGAAAAATTATCACATGACATATCAATATCAGAATGGCCTTCTAAAAGAGTTCAGTTCAGTTAGATTAGCGTCTTGTTTTTCAGTCGAGCACAGGGACTACTTGGGAGAATAACGCGTTAATTTTAAGCCAAGGTCAAGATTCCTGCAGTCCCCCTCTAAATATAAGCCCCGTCGCATTTAACTTCCACCAGCCCCGACTATACACCATTTGTTCAGTGGAATCGGGTCTCGAGTCTTAACTTCTGCAAATCCGAAGCAAGTTCTTGTCATTAGACTATCGCTGCTATTTCTTCTATTTGTTCAGTTTAATCGGGTCTCGAGTCCAAAGTCCTGCAGTTCAGAAGCCTAGATATTATCACTAGACCACAACGGCCCCTTCTTCCATTTGTTCAGTGAAATCGGGTCTCGAGTCTTAACTTCTGCAAATCCGAAGCCAGTTCTTATCATTAGAATATCACTGCTCCTTCTTCTATTTATTCAGTTTAATCGGGTCTCGAGTCCGAAGTCCGGGAGTTCTGAAGCCGGAATCTTATGATTAGATCATAACTGTACCTTCTTCTAATCGAAGACCTATAGCATGAAAAAGAATTTCAGCTAAACATAAGAAGTAAAGAACGGTTAAAACTACTGCTGGCCATCTGAGAGGTGTGGCGGAGGCAATGCATTCGAGCCCCACGACTGAAGAGGGCCCCACCTTCATTAAGAATTAAAATATTGTACCAATAATACCTTTTACACATACTGAAAGTATACAAGTTTGATTCCACGTGGCTGGCTGACAGTCAACTGACGCCGTTATTAGGCAATAAATCCATTATACCTATAAAAGTCAGGGGGAGGGTTGATTCCTGAATCAAGAAATCCCTTTCAGACATGTTAAGTGGCTCAAATAAAAAGTAAAATGAAGATAAACTAAAAGATTAATTTCTAACAATGTACGCTGAATTACTACTTCACCGACCATAACCAGAATGAAAAGAACTATGGAAGAAATTTAAATTTAGCTGTCGGTGGAATGGATATATACGAAGTTCATAGTATGCATTATTATCTTGTGGAAGTATGCAAAATATTGTTAAGAAGATTTGCAATCACTTACCGCACCTATTCGGTAATAGCTTATAATATAGCATATAATAATTTAATAATTTGTTCTACAAACTGCGTAATATTGTTAGATATAACCATGTCCACTCCAAGGAAATATCCTCCTGGGCATAAAAAAGAAAATACAATACTGATAATGAGTTATTTCTAAATATATTAACTGTGTGAAAGCTTTTTTCTACGTTGTCATTTACTATAGCAAATGCTGAGTGCTCTTTCAGCAAATTAAAATTAATTAAGAATCATCTTCTGTAAAGCATGCGTTCAGAACTCTTAATTATACTTACTATATAAAGTATCGAAAAAGAAATTGAAAAAAATTGTAATTTTTCTGAAGTAATAGATGTATTAGAAAAAAAATATCGCTCATTAAATAAACATGCATTAATAATACATGTTCGTTAATGTTTTTTTTAAACTTTACAAATAATTAGGGTCCCAAATGGCTTCTTGCACTCAAACTCTTCATAGCGAAGGCTGCCTCTGTGAACAGCAATGAACACAAATTTAAAAAAATTATATTTGACAAATGATGACTCAAAAATTTTGAAATATCATTGTTAATAATGAATATTTTAAGGAAATTTTTTCCTCATACATTAATTGTTAACTACAAAAAATAAATTATGAATAGCATAGTTGTTTTTAATTTTAAAAAATGACGAAGTTTTTCAGTATTTTAAAATTTAATGCAGCAAAACTTCTATGAAACTTCCAAAATGTTTTCTTACACATCAGTTCAATTGATTGCCAGTTTGAAAAAGTGAATTGAAACGTTTTTTTAAAAAATTGCATTAAATTTTTAAAAATTCTAATTTGCTAGAAATGTTCTCTAGTTGCCAATTTATTTTCCATTTCACTGAACTAGCAACTCATTTTATCTACCTATTTGCCTACATAAAAAGCAAATCAACACAAAAAATAGTTTTCAAAACAATATAAATATATTTAATAGTTACTTCTGTTTCTTTTATTCGAAGTCAAACGATAAATTAAATAGAATTCTACCTCAAAAATATATAGAATGGAACCTTCTTTCACAAACTGAAAGATAAAAATAAAATAGCACAACCATATGCCGACGTAGTAGAGATCTGGCGTCTTCATCTTCTTTGTTAAACTATCGTTGATTTATCTGAAAAAAAAATCGGACAGAGTAAAAAACATATTCAGATTTTTCTTTAATGTATCGAAATTTCTATCAATTGAATATTTTTCCAAAGTGTTTTCATACACATCAGTTCGATTGATTGTTAGTTTGCAAAAGTGAAATGATTTTTTTTTTTAAAAAACCAGCACTCGTATTGATTTTTTTCATTCTGATTTTCTAGAAATATTCTCGAGTTACGAATTTATTTTCCATTTTACAGAACTAGCAACTCATTGTTCTATCTACATATTTTCCAACATAAAAAGCAAACGATCACAAAAAAATAGTTTTCAAAACAATATAAATTTGAATAAATTATATTGTTTCGTTAATAATATTATTTTTTATTAATAATTTGTTTTCTTTATTTATTTGTTAATTGAGTATATATTTTTTAATAATTTATCAACAATATAAATTTTACTAGTTACTTCTGTTTCTTTTAGTGGTAGTCAAACGATAAATTTAACAGAATTATGTCTCTTAAATATATAGAATGGAACCTTCTTTCACAAACTGAAAGATAAAAATAAAATAGCACAACCATATGCCTCTATAGTAGAGATCTATAGTAGAGAGAGAAGTCTTCATCGCCTTGTTAAAATATCGTTGATTTATCTGAAAGAAAAATCGGACAGAGTAAAATATATATTCTTGGAGAGATTTGTCTTTTCTCCAGTGTTTTACATTTCTCTGAAAAAAGGAGGCAATTTGCTTGGTACCCATTTTTTCCGATTTATAGATGTGTTTCTGCAGTTCCAGATTCCAGCCTTAGAAAAGCTAAGAATTGCGTGATATAAATCAAAATTATCGGAAGGCTCCGTTAAAAGAAAGAGTATGAGTTAACACTAGAAAGACAATAGAGAGAAGAATGGTGCCGAAAATAAAATTTATGTTCGGAGAAAAAGTACTTATTTGGTGGATGGCTCAGACAATAAAGTTGAAATAAATTGTGAAATAAGGTTTAAGTAAACTGTCATTGAATATCAATACCAGATACAAAAAGTCATTTCCAATATTTAAAAAAAAAACTGTTCTCCCAATATTTTGCAGTGTAGTAGTTGAATCAGCAGTCTAAAGAAAACAAATTCAAAAATCGATTTTTCGAAAAATGTTTTTAAAAGATTTCATCTCACAAGTTGGAAAGCAAATGAAAATTTCTTATCATGCACAGATTATTTTCAAAATCCTTGTAATTCTTAAACAAAAACAATGAAATTTTGCAATTTGAAGCAACCATATTAGTGATTTTATTGCTATCTCAAAATTCCGTATACAGTAAACTCTTGCTGCAACGATACCTGATACAACAATAAATCCCTCTACTACAATAATGTTTTGTGGTCCCGGTGATTTTGCATATAAACTAATGTTAATCTCCCCTCAATATTGCGATATTCTCTAGAACAATAAACCTCTGTAAAACGATTTTTTCAATCTAAATTTCAGTATTATTTTTTCCCCTTATAATAATATTTTGATTTTCAAATGCTTTTTTTTTTCATTTTCTTTTGTTTTTTTTCCCTTCTATTAAGACTCATTGTGGATATTCAACTTATCCCTTAATAAATAGCTATTGTTCAGATTTCAAAACAGATGAAGACCACCCTTTTGGGAATTGGAGTGGGTAAGGGGGGGGTGAAGTGTAAATGTATGCCTAGTCTCATTTGCCAGTAAGCTTTGGAATTCTGATAAGGTTTAAGGACATCTAGACTTGTCTGGTAACCTTGTCACAGAACAAGTGCCCTTTGTTAGAGGAACAGGGGGAGATGGAGGCGGGGTGTTGTTAAGTGACGTACTGAAAAGTGAGTTCAAAGGTTGTTTTAAAGTCTTTAACGATTTTGAGTTCTACGCGAAACATTTGGTTTAAACTTTTCTTTCTTTCACGCGATATTGTTCCCTAAAGGCCTTATCACACAGTGAAATGTCGCCAGCACTTTTCCGTTTCTACCCTCAAAAACCGGCCAAGAAAGTTTCATAATCGACAACGTATTCAAATAAGTTCGAAAATTGGTATTGGTGAACTTAACAGTTAAAAAAAATGAATAAACAAACAAAAATATTGGATTATTTTCAATAAAAAGTGTTTTCAGGTATGTGAATATTTCTGTGCTTATTTTCCGAATTTATCCTATTTATTTATTTTTTTAATATTTAAACCACTATTATAAGTATTTTACAAATTAATTTCTTCTAAATATAGACTTAAAAGTAGTATGTTATGCACCTTAAACTAATAATAATAATAAAAAAAAACTCTTATTAAATGCTCAAAATATGTGGGCCCTCGATATAACAATATGCCTCTCTACAACAATATATTTATTTGGTCCCTAAAATATTGTTGTAACGAGGTTTCACTGTATACCGGAAAAATTAATACTTAGATAACCAATATTTAAAAGAAAGTAAAATGCAGATTTGTTACAAAGTTAAAACGATTATAATTAAAAATCCTTATTTTAAGAAAATAAAGGTTTTGTCAAAAATAACTAAAAGTTTTTCTCTGCGTTTAAAAAATATTTGAAGACATTAACTATCGTTTTCAATGTTGATCTTTTCAATAAAATGAAAATAATACCGTTTTATGATGAAAAATATAATTTATCACTAGACTTTTACAAGTACATTGGAGAGAAAAATCATCTGCTTTTTTATTCAATAAATTGTTTATACTTTACTTGATATTCATATTTCACTTGAATATAGATAACGATTTTATTGCTATCTCACAGTTCAGTATCTAGGAAAAAATATTTAGGTAACAAATATTATAAAAATCATACACAAATATAGATTTGTTGCAAAGTTTATGTAATTAAAAATCTTTTTTTTAATCAAAAAAAAGTTTTATATGATTCAGCAATAACTAGTGCTTTTCTGCATTTTAAAAATATTTGAAGAAGTTTGCAGTTGCTGTTCTTTCAATTAATCGTCAAATAATCGTAAGCAATTATTATGGTTTCAATTAAATGAAAACAATAATTTACAATTATCCACCTTTCAATTAAATGAAAAAAATGCTGTTTCATGATAGAAGAAATAAATTTATCGTTCAATGTTTGAATTATATTTGAGGGGAAAATTGTCTGCTAAGATTCTAAACCTAACGTAAATCCTGCAAAATAAAACCGCTTATGAAATCATTAGCATGAGTTAATAGTTTTTATATAGAAATTAAACGTCTTCATATCAAAATTGCTGTAAAAATGTTTAATATTCTTAACTTCCAGCAGACGGAAATTCAAGACAGTTGCAATTGAGTGATTCTGTACCTAGAAAAATAAAAATTTTAGGGTCAAATTATGCAACATCTGTTTCATTTTATACTTAACACAGCCAATAACTTCGATTGTTTAATTATTATAAACAAATCAGTTATTTAAATCACTACATCCCAAAAAATGTGAAGAATGATCAATGAAATAAAAATGTTGAGTGATCTCATTTTTTAAAACTGTTTTAAATCACTTCACCCGTTAATGTGAAGAATGATCAATCAAATGAAAACGTAAAGAATGATATCGTATATTTTTACTCTATTTTAATCCTAATATTTTTATGTTTGAATTTGAAATAAAATTTTGTGCATTTGTGAATTTATAACGGCATAACCTTATCTGAAAATTCACAAAGCTTAGTTAAAATTATTTAACCATTTTTCATTCTTACATGTTAAATCAACAGGTAAATTATTCTAAAAATTTAATTTCTTTAATATATAATATAATAAAGGTTATAATAATTGGTAAGGTTATAATAAAGAATTATAAATTAAAAAATAAATGCACTATTAAAAACATATTGTCTATTGTAATGAAGAAAATATATTTAAGATAACATACAATATGGAATTATAACTACATCCAAGTCGGATTGTTAGAATAAAAATATTCTTATATAAGTACTTTATTAATACTTATTAATGTTTTCCTGTTAAAATATTTTCCCATAAGATGAAAATTTAAAAAAAAAACTATTGTATGTGTAATAATAATCTGTAAAAATTAAAAAATTACAGCCTTCTGCCACTAGGGCTCTGTGATCCCTAAAAGGTGAAACTCAATTTCTGTCTTTCTGTTCCAACGGCCCAAATCGCAACAAGTGTATGCCTCTTGAATCGACATCCACAGTATAAAGATTGATATACCAGTAGCAAAATGGTATTTTTAAATGAATCTTACAGACAGTTTTACGTGGTACCCGTCTTGCGCAATAAGGCTAACTCCGGTTTCATAGTTCTCAATGTCCTGGCATAATGATTGCCTGGACTGTTGCGAATTAAATTTTTTTCAAGAGCTATTATGGAATTGTATAATTTCTCAGGTTATATAAAATTTTACTTTCTAAAAATATTGCTACTTACGCTATATACTTTAAAACTCCAAAATTGTTAATAAAATTTTTATTCATTAAATGTCAACACATTTTATTTTAATTTTAAAATTCGATTTCTGTCTTTCTGGTTCAACGTCACAAATCGTAATAAGTTTCCTCGTGAATTTACATCCACAGTATAAAAACACTGTATATTAGATTAGACACTGTATTTACGGAGTACCCGTCTTGAATAGCAGAGCTTCTACTTTCATACAGCCAACCACCCCGCCACTACTGAACGTAGCAGTATCAACAGGATTTGCTGTGGTCCATTGCTTGAACCGCTGGACTATCTTCAGTTTCTTAACGTCCTGGCAGCATGATTGGCCTGAACAATCATGCTGAACGGATGGGAAATGTGTCTACTCTACAGTTCTTCAATTAGAGAAATATGTAATTTTTCAGCTTAATCAAAATTTTACTTTCTAAAAATAGTGCTTACACTATATACTTTAAAACTGAAATTGATAATAAACTTTTCATTCATTAAATGTATGCAAATTTTATTTTAATTTGAAAATTCGATTTTTGTCTGTCTGGTTCAACGTCCCAAATCGTAATAAGTTTCCTCCTGAATTTACATCCACAATATAAAAACACTGTATATTAGATAGATATATCTGTATCAAGACCGTATTCTTAAAAGAATCTCACTGACGGCTTAACGGGGTACCCGTCTTGAACAGCAGAGCTTCTACTTGCATACAGCCGACCACCCAGCCACCACGGAATGTAGCAGTACCAACTGGATTTGTTGTGGTCGACTGCTTGAATCGCAGTACTATCTTCAGTTTCTTAATTCTTAATGTCCTGGAAGCGTGGTTGGGCTGAACTTTTGTAATTTTATCTACTCAACAGTGCTACTTTTAGAGAAATATGTAATTTCTGTGACTATATAAAGTTTTACTTTCGAAAAATAGTTGTATTTACACTATATACTTTAAAACTATAAAATTGATTATACATTTTTCATTCATTAAATGTATGCACATTTTACTTCCATTTAAAAATTCGATTTCTGTCTTTCTGGTTCAAAGCCCGAAAGAGTAATAAATTTATGCCACTTGAATTTACATTCACAGCATAATAACCCTGAATTCTAGATAGATATATCGGCACCAAAATTGTATTTTTAAAAGAATCTTAATGACGGCTTAACGGGGTACAAGTCTAGGACTGCAAGGTTATCGTCAGTTTCTCAGTTCTTAATGTCCTGGCAACATGATTTTCCAGAACTGTTGGAAATCGGTTACTTCCTTGCAAAATTTTTTTATCAGAAGTAAATTCTCAGGTTTTATAAAATTTTACTTTCTATAAATAGCGGTATTTACACTATATACTTTCAAACTAAAACTGTTAATAATTTTTTTATTCATTGAATGTAAACACATTTTATTTTAATTTAAAAATTCTGTTTCTGTTTTTCTGGTTCAACTGTCCAAATCGTAATAAGTTTATGCCTCTTGAATTGACATCCACAGGATAAAAACCCTGTGAACTAGGTGGATATATCTGTATCAAAATCGTATTTTTAAAAGAATCTTACTGATGGCTTAACGGGTTACCCGTCTTGCACAGCAGAGATATCTACAGTTTCTTAATTAATAATGTCCTGGCAGCACGATTGGCCTGAAATGTTGGGAATTATGACGACTTTATACTGTTTCACTTGGCGAGTTATGTAATTTCTCTCATTATATAAAATTTTACTTTCTAAAAATAGTGGTATTTACATTATATACTTTAAAACACTAAAATTGCTAATAAATTTTTTATTAATTTCGTAAACACACGTTTTAATTTAAAAATTCAGTTGATATTTATTTAATTACAGTTATGTCATGGTATATTACAGTTCTTAATTTTGAAAATCCAACCTCCGAAATTCATATAAAATGTGCGGTAAAAAAGCTATGTAGACGATTAGATAACCTATGGGTTAGTTATTTTTAAAATTCACGTAATTCTGCTTAGTCATTTGTTCGAAAGTCAATATTGCCACATATAAAATTTAATTACTGGAATTATAATTTCCAATATCCTTTCGTTTAAGTCTTCGAAATTTGATTCATTACACCATAAATCTTATTTTTAACTCATCGGCTTTAACGGAGGAAATATTGTTTCTTTTTAATTTCTCCATTAAAAAGTTTAGACAAAATATCAAATCATATGATTCTGTCAACAAAGTAACTTTTGACATGAAATGACTAATCATAACTTTAATCTTAGCGCATGTTCATATATTCACCATTCGTTTGGCATAGCACGGCTATGTTTGACTTTTGTGCCATTAAAATAAAACTGCAGTCCAATCCACACTTTAATCTTTATAATTTTAATAATATTACATATGTTCTAGTATTTCTGCATGAAAATCCTGGATGAAGATCATAACATATAATCACAACTCGATTAAAAACATAATTGCACAACTCATCTATTTTCTAACTTTCAAGGTGACACGATTTCTATCATTCACTTATCAATTATACAGATATCAAATGGAATGCTTCTACCTTAGTTTGCATTAATGAAAGAAGAATATATTTGATAAAACAATAAAAACATTTTGAATTCCATGGATATAAAGCTTCAGTATGCCCATTCCCACACTTTAAGGATTTTATTTACCAAATTTGGCATTGTCTGTAAAATGATTTGAATTGTATAGAAAGAACATGCGCGCTCAAATATGGGCAGACACATGGACATGCACACATATTCATCTTCATTATTTGACGATATAGAGAAGGAAACTTTGATATAATGCTATTTAAATATAAATATATGTTTCTTCACAATTTTAATTCCAAAAATTGTATCAAATTTTATTTATGGAATTTTTTTTTTTTTTTTTTGTTTCTTCTAAACATGAATTTCAAATATTTTCAAGGCAATATTCTCAATTTTATTTTTTAAAGGAAATTAATATTCTTTTTACTTCTGATGTACAAATTTTCATTTATTAAAAAGAAACTTCACCTCTTTAATCTTATCAATAGAACTTATCAAAACAAATTTCATATCATATTATGTTATAACCAATTTTACTCTGCTACCAATTATTGAGAATGAAACTAAAAGCATCATTTTAAAGCTATTGTTCTGTATCAAAATATGATGTGCTTAAAATGTTCATAAAGGAATTTTCTACGCATTTAAAGTTAGAAAACATTTGAAAATTTCTTTAGCAACATCCTTTTTTGACTCTATGAATTCATTCCGCAAGAATAAAATCATTTGAAGTATGAATTTGGATTAATATACCATGATTACCGAGGGAAATATTTATTTTCTATAAAGCCTGTCATTTCCATTTTTAGAAATGTAAAATTGAAGGTGATAAAAATACTTTATTAATCATTTTTGTACCACTTTAAAAATATCTTCGAAGTTACAATCTACATGTTAAAAATTTCATGCACAATGAATTGAATTTTTAAAAGCAATGTGGTTCTTTTCCGAAATGAAATATTTGCTAATAATACAAATTGTATTTTTAGCTTGAATTGTCATTGTATTAAATGGATCAAAATTGTGATTTTAGCGAAAAAGAAAAGTGAATACATTTTAAAATTGTTTTAAAGATATATTAATTTTCGTGTTGAAATTAATATCTCATCGATAAAGGAAAAGAGTTTATTGCTTTATTATTGCTGCTCTGCATTCATGTATTTCATTATCAGCACATATCCAATTATCATTGCTTATTACTCATAAATTTATTTGGTGTGGAGAATAAAATTCATATTGTAATTTAAATTCATTCATTAAAAAAGTAGTTTCATTGCTATTAATTTTAAAAATGTGAATACTTTATTTGCTGAAAATAATCCATTCTTTCTGAAAGAAGATTGGAATTTTTTATGACAAAAACATCACAGAAAATGTGGTTGTAAAAAGTTTTATTTTATTTTTATCATGGTTATCAAAGCAATAAAATAGGCCTTCATGGTTTTCTTTAGCAGGACAGTTAAATTAAAAAAGCTTAAAAATGTTTTTTATGTGCCTGCTATAATTCAAACAAATATAGCCTGCTTTAAAAATAATGAAACAGTCTTCGCCAAAGATTGGCGAGTTTTCTGTTGAAATCAACCAGAGAAGTATGCTTAACAATTTGCCTTTTTAAGAAAATAATTAGGAAATGGTTCATTTAGACATTTCTGTATGGTTTACTTCATATCTAACTTTTGGGATTTGAAATTTGATTAAAATTGTTTAAACGCAAAATCTTGATTTATTCATCCTTAACAAATGCAATTTCGTTTCTCATAAAAATTATTGAATTCCTGTCAAATAATACCTGGTAATCAATAATGGCAGACTTAATACTGTGTAATGAAGATTTTAAAGCATCAGTAGCACTGCACTTCTTTAATAACGAAGATTAAAAATGATAATTGCAAAAAGAATAATCAACATCCAAAAACTTAGAGCGATTGTTATTAACAAACTCAAAACAAAATGCTACATTGCATAAATATGCTTAAAATTAACTGTGCCATAGATCAAAATATTGTTGCGTGTTCAAATAACGTCCGGGTCCCCAATGGGCATTCTTGAAGCTAGATCTCGGGATCATTAAGTCAGTAGGAACATAACATAGCCCTTAGACAAAAGTGTTCACTCCGGTCTGAAAGTTGTTATGTGGCTTATGAAGTTACCACCACAACATCAGGAATTAGTTCAATAATACTATTCCTGAGTAGTTTTGATTGAATTTTGTTTATTTGAGTTATTTATTTATTTGATAACTTATGTCATTAGAAGACAGTAAACTTCGGAAATGAGTGTTTCTTTATAAAAATTCTTGCTATTGATATTAGACCTTTGTTTAATCTGAATAATTACAAATCCTTGGGAAGAACTAATCAATGTTAAACTTCTTTAAAACGATTTCTAATAATTTTTTATTGATATCAGCGGTTTAAATGCGATGAAACCATCCTAAATTTTTCACATATAGCTTTTGTATTTTTGAGTTATCGTTGTCAGAGTAAGACGTGCAGATAAAGATATTTGCCATAAGAATCTCTAAATTTTTTATGTTTTTTATCATCAGATGGCACTACATGCACATAGGATCATTTTTACCCTCGTTATTAGCGGTTTCAAATTCCGATATTTAGCAAAACATTGAAGTCGAGTGGTCTAAAAATAATTATAAAGTGACCATTTAAATATTAAAAAAACTTTTTTTTGAAAACTTCCCCGGAAATTAGGTTTTCCGGTAGAGATTAAAGCGAAGTTAGAAATTGAAGTATCTTGTATTTGGCCTTGCAATTGCTAAAATATATTTATAAGAAAACACACACAAAAACCTTTTTACACACAAGACTTTCCCCTCAATTTTCTTATGGTCCCTTCATAACTTATCTTGCAGCATTTGCAATTTGTCCCATCAAACCTACTTTCTGATCAAAAATTTTATCATTTCTTGAACCAAAACACGGACGAGGGTTTTTTATCTCCCAAACGCATCTCTTTCGTCGAGTCATAAAGATTCAAATTCCTGAGTAAATTGAATAACATCGGCTAAATAACTGAAACTGAATTCTTATGGTGTCCATTCTTACTTCAACTGGTTCCAGTAAAGTGATTGGAAAGGGCAGCAGGGAATAGTAACGTTCGCATTTCTAAGGAAGTTTATTAAAATAATTCTTTCAATTTTTAATAGGATATGAAGATAAATGGGCAGTTCTTATTCAGATATGCCAGCTAAAAAATATTCAGATACTACATTAAACTATGTTAGTTTTCTCAATGAATTTACAAATTCTGCAAACGAATCTATACATTGGATGCCGCTAATAATTTTCGCTTTGTTCCCAAATAATAAATGAGATGATAATAAAATCTAAATGATTGCTATATCCAAAATACATTATAAATTTATTGTTAAGTAAATTTAACAAAAAAAATTGGTAACTCTGTAATAATCGTCTGATTAATTTATTTTAAATAAAAACAATAATAATAATAAATAAATAAACCGACGCAGTGTACATAATAGAAAAAAATGACAAAAAAACCCCGATTTACTATATTATTTTAGGGTGCGCAGATTAGAACTTTTAACATAATATTATTCATGCGGAAAACTGAATAAGAAAGATTGCTATTTATTGTATCATCAATTATTTAAACATTCATTGCATCATAAAAATTCATTGAATCATTCTTTGTATCTTCTAATACTTAATCGTTTAATTTTATTTATTGGCGAAACTAAGTAAGAAAATTGCTATTTATTGTATCATCACTTATTTAAATATTCATTGTATCATCAAATTCATTGAATCATTCATTGTATCCTCTAATATTTAATCATATAATTTTATTTATCGGGGAAACTAAGTAAGAAAACCGTAGTTTATTGTATCCTCAATTATTTATTCATTCATTGTATCATCAAATTCATTGAATCATTCATTTTTTCTTTTAATATTTAATCGTATAATTTTATTCCCTGACGAAACTAAGAAACTTGTTGTTTATTGCATCATAAATTATTTAAACATTCATTGTATCATCACATTTCTTGAAATCATATTGTATTCTTTTGTCGTGTAATTTTATTCATTGACGGGAACTAAGTAAAAAAAAAACTATGCATTGTATCATTCATTGCATCATCAAATATTTCATAGCCTAGTTTTATTAATTGGTGAAAACTGAGGAAGAAAATTTCTATTTATTGTAGAAGCAAATATTTAATCTTCCATTCTATCATAAAATATTTAATCTTTCATTATATCATCAAGTATTTAATCTGTCATTGCATCATCAAATATTTAATTCTACAATTTAATTCATTAGCGAAGCTCAGTAAGGTTATTGTTATTTATTATATCACCAAATATTTAATCTTTCATTGTATCATCTAATTCATTCTACCATAAAATATTTAACCTTTTATTGTATCATCAAAGATTTAACCTTTTATTGTATCCTCAAATATTTAACCTTTTATTGTATCCTCAAATATTTAACCTTTTATTGTATCAACAAATATTTAACTTTTTATTGTATCAACAAATATTTAACCTTTTATTGTATCATCAAATATTTTGTCCTACAATTTAATTCATCGGCGGAAACTCAGTAAGGAAATTGTTATTTATTGTATCATCAAATAGTTAATCTTTCATTGTATCATCAAATTCATTCTATGATCAAATATTTAACCTTTTATTGCGTCATTAAATTCCTTCTATCATCAACTATTTAATTGTACGGTTTAATTCGTTGGTGAAATCTAAAGAAGAATTTTTTTTATGTATTGCCTTATGCAAAAATGAAATTAAACATTCATTTTTAATGAGTCATTTGGTTGCTGAAGTTAGTCAGAATTTCATATTTATCGACGCCCTGTCGACATATATCTTACGAAAGATATCGTTTTCTCATTAATTAATATTATTGAGAGAATGATAGTGATCGAAACTGAATCAAATACTTAATCTAGCATTCAAGCAATTTAAAGCGCAAATCAACATTACAATTAAAGTACACATAGTTTTGTTTTCTTAAACAATTCTTTGTTTTCGTCATTATTTAACAGAATAAAAGTCGAAGATTCTAACATCTTTTAAGCATCAATGGTCAAACAAAGCTCTGAGACTAAACTTCAAAAAAAAAAAAAAA
>JAPMOQ010055423.1:1211056-1234217 GCA_026543055.1 Argiope trifasciata | reverse complement strand
ATATATATATATATATAGATATATATAGATATAGATATAGATATATATATATATTTGTGCGTCTTTGTGCTCTGCATACGATTAACATTCGTTTATGCAATGTTAATTTTTTTTTATTGTGACAAAAGAGCTCAAAAGATTTTCTAAATAAGAATCAAAATAAAAATGTTTCACTTAGATTTAAATTACGTTTTTCCCCTTTATATAATAATACAACGAATGCATACTTTTTTGAATTGATTGGCTTTATGTCAGAAAAACTTAAATCGATACAAACCACTAGAAATGGCAACTATTTGTTACTCTTGGAGTGACCTTTGGTAATAGTTTTCATACGAGAAAGGGTATTTGGAAAGTCAAACAGAACCAGCTATAATAAATTCAGATTGTTTTTATTGTCCTTAATTTATCCTTTTTCAAAAACATGGATAGATGGATAGCACAGCAGTTTGCGGATTTAAAGCAAACAATTTATTTATTTGTAGCTAGTGTGAAATTTAATTCTCTAGTACTTCTCACTCTTGCTAACACATACTAGCTGTGCTTACTGTCCATAAAATTGAATCAGTAACATGTAAATAAAATTAGGAATATCATTAAATGTCAAATGGTGCCTATGATAGAAAACAGAGATTTTATGGATGGCAACTTACCCATTTTGGTGAATATTGGTATAATTCAATCATTAAAATATAAACACTTTATATTATTTACTGATACTGAAACATAAATTATTTTATAAAAAAGACAAAAATAAACTTTTCTTAATTGCCTTTAACATAACGAATTTATCGCTGATTTATATTGTCTGAGCCCGTGGAAAATATTATGAAATACCTTATCTTCATTTAATACATCAGCAAAAGCTCCGATGAAAGAATAAAAGTTCCTTGTCTTCTTGGATGGATGCCTTCTTAACCTATTTCGAGTAAAGCAATGTTAAAATAAAAAAAGAGAAACTTATCTCAAAGATAACCATTAATTGTCTTCTGCTCTACGAACATTGACAAGTGTTCCCTGTCACATACGAAACCCAGGGGACGAAAATTGTCATCCTTTATATCTTTTATTGCGGAAATACCTTTCGAGCGTGGAAGTATCAAAATTTGTGGACAGTTCTTATTGTCATTTAATAAGGAATACGTATGTGCGGGTTTCTGCCCAACTATGCCAATTTCAGATTTAGAAATTGACTAATTCTGAAGATATTAAACTAATTGGAAATAAAGTCACATATTTGCTCTAATTCTACTTCATTAATTTATGTAATGAAATTTATTTGATACATAAAATTTAATTTTTTATTGCTTTAAAAACAAACAATATTCTTTTTTTAATGATTTTGGGTTTGGTATAATTCCTTAGTTTAATTTCTATAAAATTTTGAATTTTTAAAAAATTGCAGTTTGTTTTTAAATTGCAATGCTTTAATTTATAGTAATTAATTCCCTACTAATCATAGATAGTATCAAATTTTTCTCTCAGAAATTTTAGTTAATTGTAATTATTGCAATCTTTGATAATGAGATCTGAGATAAACCTGGTAAACTCAGCTGTTATTAAGCCCATATATCAATTAAAGGAACTTATTTTAATTATTATGCAATATTTAAATTGATTAATTGTAAAAGGATAAAAGCTGAAATATTTAAAACTAATATGGAATCTTTAAACCGGTTTCTCTGATTAGAAATAAATTAATGCAATATAACATTTTTAAGAATGTTGTAATTGCGTTATATATCTATTCCAACTATGTTTTCAAATTTAAATTTCAGCGTTTTTTTAAAAAATTAACTTTGGAACTTAGTATTCTGATATGGAACCTTTTCCTTATTATTTCTGTATTTAGATAAACATAATATGACATTTTTAAGAATGTTGTAATTTCATTATAAAGCGAGATCTATCGTGCTGTTCTGCATTTCTCAGAACAGTTTCTAATAGACACATAATCTTTATGAAATCATATCCTATCAAGTGTTGATCCTCCAATTCCGCTGTTTATTCGAATTCCAGAATTTTCTTGATAGGATTTCGGAACCTCATTAACTGAGTCTAGAACGAATTTTCTCTACTTCTCTGGAATCAAATATTGTTGTCCGAAATAAATAGACATTGTCAAGTTTCTAGGCTTATCAATAGCGGAAGGAAATAGTAAAAGTCCAGAAAGATATCTATGGCCACGTAGCGTGTCGTATGGTTGGAATTACAAGGAGATGATAAGGAATGGTTCCAATTCTCTTGGGTATTAGTTTTCTATTTCTCTTGCATTGTTAAATCCCTTATATTCTTTGTTCAGCTCTTCGATTGTTTGTTTCTGTTTGTCGCATGTTATTGTAAAGATAAGATTTTTCAGGATTCCAAACGGTGGAATTTCAGATCTTTGAATTAAGGATGCTTTACTATCACTTAAAAAAGATAATATGGTTATGAAATAATTCACTTTTGATTGTAATTTAATGAATTAAAGCATTTAAATTATTTTAACTAATTAAATTCCCATATGTTATTCCACCTGATTACTAGTGACCTAATTACTTTTGATTACTTATTACCTGATTAGTTTTGAACGTCGTCACAAATTAATCTTATAAACAACATTATTTTATTTCTCTGAATGTGTAAAGTTATTTATATATAATTTTACTGGTAATATTTAACGAATTATTGCTAACAAAATATATCATTCCATTTTGTAAATGGCATTAAATGTTTATACTATACTATTCCAAACTTCCTGAAGGAACAAACAAATTCTTCAGGGAGTTTGGAATAGTCTCTATCGTCAAACGGTATATTCATAATGCTTCATTCGTAAGAATTGAGCAAGCGTTCTGTTGTAAGGCAGTTTAAATTGCTTCTTAAGGATTATGCGAATAAATTGCGTAGTGTTAATGTTAAAGAATTTTACTTTTTGTGAACGATAATCGTTAAATCGTCACGATACTGTAATTAATTCTCCTAAAACTCTTAAAGCCGATTTACTCAGCAAAACATATAATCATTCTCGAGTTCTTTTTTTTTTTTTTAAACTTATTTTAAACATTTTGTCCTGTAGGAATTTATTTCGCTTTTAAAGTCTCGGAGGTATACATCCATGCACAGCATACCCGATTATTTTTTTTTAAACAGAATATGGCTTGTATATGCATGTTTATCATTTGTGAATAGTTATTAATTTTTTATTTTAAATGCTGATGCTATTCAAGCCACTTATTATGTTTTAAAACAATTTATTGCGGTGTAAGTTAGGTATTTATTTTATTGTACTACACAGTATTTAGTTTATTATTGCACACTTTATTTTTGGGCATATTTTTTACGAGTTATTAAATCTTATGTCTTATTTAGTCTTAATTTCAAATTGGACATCTATAAACCTATCTAACATTACAGTAAAATGTCGAATAAGATTTTTTTTTAAATTGTACAGCTCTGCCGAATGTTGTTGAAAACTTCGCACACCAAAACTGATCCAATCAAACTATATTTATATTTAAAAAGGGCTAATATTTTATTATATTTCATAAATGCATTTTTTTGATATTAGTTTTTCAGCTAAATCTCGTTAAAATTTGCGAAGAGCTAATACTTCACAGCTATTCTATTATTTCTCTAAAAATATTATAGAATTACAGAATTAATAGTATAAGACGATTATAAATTAATATCCATATTTTTAAGATCTGTTAAAGGAAAACAAAACAAAATAGTCCTGGTTTCCATCGAAAATAACAGTTACAAGTTTGAAATCTTCCAGGAATATAAAAATTTCGAAGCAGTACGATAATTTATTCCTCAATTTTTTTCTGCATGCCGGTGAAAATCTTGGTGGTATGGAAATATGCATGCAATATCTTTACCATTCCCATTTTATATGTTTAATTCAGTACAAAAACAGTTTAGATGCTTCACAATAATTTTGAGCAGTGTTACTCAAAATAAATATATACCAAAATGGTAGCATTTTATCACTTCATAAATTATTTCTTTACTTCTATTATAATTTTATGGGTGTTCTAAGAAATTATTCATGCATGAAAAATATATGCATTTTCCAAGCGCAGTTTCATTCGAAGAATGTTTAAGCGCTCATCTATAAAATATGTACGATAGGATACCTGGCAAAAAATTAAAATCATTTCCTTCATTCTTAAGTTGAAAACGCTGAAGGATTTGACTCCTGTTCCCGATTATGAAACTGTTTTATGGTCACAGAAAGTTAAAACTAAGCAATTTGTGTTAAAAGTAATATTGTTTTTTTTAAAATTCTATTTCAAATAATATGTTAAAAAAATTATTGGTAAATAGCTTATTATTTGTAAATCGCATTGCAACGCTACCTCTCTTTATTCAGCTTCCAAATGTGGCATTCTTTTTTGTGAGAAAATGATGTTGTTAAGGTTAGTGGGTTTGGTAACTCGAAATTGGGTAGGCAATAAATAAATCATAAAAGGCAATTTGCATTTACAAATTTTACTTGGCTAGGCAAAAAGTTTTGCAGTTATTGCCAATCTCGAAAGAAAAAAAAGGAAACGTATTATTTAAAACTTTACGCATGCTCTTTAATATAATCACGAGATGAAAAAAATTTTCACATAAAAACTTGAAATTTGCTATAGCAGATTTAATTTTTTTTGTAATGTAATTTCATTTTTAACCGGTTTTTTGAAATAATGTTGAATCTGTTATTATTTTTTTTAATAACTAAAGACAACTGTTGTTGCTATAATGTTGCACATGCAAATATATCACATTACACTGAAGCAAGGTTAAAAAAAACTTAAATATGTTTTGAAATCCTTGTGACTATTCTATTTTAAACCTTTAATCCTAATCCAAAACTCAATTTACCAGTATTTAAGTTATTTGAAATATTTTAAAAGCAATGATGATTTATTGTTCAACGATGCGTCTTCCATATTGATGTTATTTAACGAAATTTCGTTTTACCCTATGATATTGCGTTGTATTTGTGATAAATCTGTGTTTTCGGTGAGATTTCATGATATTTCCTTAATAATCGGTTACGAGAAAATAAGTATTTTCAGGAACTTACACGCTCAAGGGGTTAAGGTATCCGGCTATGTTCGAAGGAAAATTTTGGAAAATTTTATTTCTGACTAACTGTATATAATTTTGGTTTTTAGATGTATTGTCAATTATAAAAAAAATACTATGAACGCAACAAAATTATGATAAAAATTAACACATGATAACTTGAAATGTGCAATAGCAGATTTCATTTTTTTCGTGATTTAATTTCATTTTTAACCGGATTTTTGAAATTATGTTGAATTTGTTTTTAATAACTAAAGGCAACTGTTATTGCTATATTGTTGTACATGCAAATATATCACATTACCCTGATGTAAGGTTAAAAAAATACTTAATTCTGTTGTGATATCCTTGTGACTATTCTATTTTAAGACTTTAATTCTAGTCTAGCAATCATCTTACCAGTGTTTAAGTTATTTGAAATATTTTAAAAGCGGGAATGATTTTATTATTGGTAGTTCTGTCTTCTCTATTGATGTTTCTTTACGCAATTTCGTTCTAACCAATGATCTTGCTTTGTATTTCAGATTGATCAGTAATTTCAGTAAGGTTCCATGATGTTTACTAAATAATCGGTTACGTGAAAGTAAATATTTTCAGTAATTTACACGCACACAAGTGGTTAAGGTTTTCGCCTGTATTCGAAGGAAAATTTTGAAAAATTGGATTTCTTGCGAACTGTAAAAAATTACGGTTTTTAGATATATTGTCATTTATAAAAAAATTCTATGAATGCAACAATATTATTTGAAATATTAATACATTTTGAGAAATAAAAAAAAT
This sequence comes from Argiope trifasciata, assembly GCA_026543055.1. Lineage (NCBI taxonomy): Eukaryota > Metazoa > Arthropoda > Arachnida > Araneae > Araneidae > Argiope > Argiope trifasciata. The sequence continues at coordinate 1,228,373 of JAPMOQ010055423.1, read as the reverse complement.
TTAGAAAATTCTAATGCAGTTTAACCAAAACGGTTAACACACTAGACAAAATGTTTATGTAGCAATCCTATTTTTCTTTGTACACAAGTTAAAGAATATAATGATGAACAAAATGAACCAAAATCTATGAAATATTTTGAGATGCAAAGAAGTGATGGCTAAAATATACGTATAAGTGAGAGTGGATGTAACTTACAGTTTGATACGATGATCGCCCACTTTATTATATTTTCCCTTTGTTATTTAACAATATCTTTATCATTTCTATCCTGTCTATACTATTTACTTAACATTAAAATCAGCTTCAGTTGCGTTTCAACATTTCTGAGAATTATCTATTCAAAAGAAAGTTACGCTTAAGTTACTCCATCTTACCAGTATATAAATTATTTTAAGCACAATAAGAAAATTTCATGCCCCTTGCAGTCCGAAATCGTCTAAATCATCGGACAGTGTAATCATGTTGCTTCAATCATAAGAATTGAGCAAGAAATCTTGTGAATAAGTCAACGTCTGTTAAATTTCCTTAATAAGGATTATCCAAATAATTTGTGTAGTGTTATTGTTATTGTGCTTTACATTTTAGAACTATAAAGGTTTATTCGTCATGATATTGTTATTTATTTTTCTATAATACTTAAAGCTAATTTATTCAGCAAAAGATATAAATATTCTAACAGTTTTTTAAAAACTTTTTTCAAACATTTTGTCGTATCGGAATCTATTTCGCTTTTAAGTTCTCGGAGCTATACATCCTTGTACAACATACTCGATTATTTAATTTTTCGAAAATATACGGAATTTGGCGTCAATTCACTTTAATCGTGTTACGTCTCCTGAAAACTGAAGGGCATTTGAGACAAAGCAGACTTTAATCAGCATGTATGAAGTAAAACTAAATGTGCCAACGTCCTTGTGGGGACATCTTAATAATCCAGTAACGTAGCGTACGCTTTTGTCGAATGGATGAGTTACTGGACTTCAAACCCATGCATCGCAGGTCTCATCCTTGACTGAATTTTCTCTAAACAATGGCCCTTTCCCGCCAACACCATCATCTGGCTTAGTAGTAGCCGGTTTTCCTAATGTTCTGTGCTTTCCGGTTAGGGCATGATTGTTATTCTGGGATCTGTCAGTGAGTAGTGTGAATTTGTTCCCCTGTAAAAAGGGGTTGGGGAAGAGAATGTGAAGCACGAAGTAACTAAGTCGTACTCTTGGCCCTAATTGGTGCTATTGAAAAACAAGGGACTCTCATTTCGGCTTAAAATCCCTGACAACGATCAGCTGGCTTGTCAATGAAAAGTGCCATTGAAAAAGATAAGAACAATAAAACATTTCGTATTTAATGCATTTTTAAGTACCTATATACTAATAAATACATATGCATATATATATATATTCATCGAAGTCGAAGTTTATTAATAGTTTTAGTTAATAGATTAAAAGTCGAAGTTTAATTATATATATTCGTCGAAGTCGAAGTTTATTAATCCCTCCACATGGGGACTGCTCAGCTTCGCAGAGCAGCATCAGAGTAGCTCTTACCACCAAAAAGCGAACACAGGCCATAGCAACTAACTAAAGCCATGTGAACTTGAACCAGCTACTATCCCAAGACAGGAGATAGCTTCGTTCAGAAGCGGGTTCTCCTCAATTTCAAGTGTTGCTGACGAAGTTTATTAATCTCATTACTTCAGTAATTCTATAAAACTTTTCGCTTATACTTAATTTATCATATTTCAGGAGTAGTTTAGTCACTATCGAGTATCTATTACATTTGAAAACGGACAGAAATAGGTTTTTATAGAGACAAAACTCTACAAATTTAGCAAATACAACGATGGTACCATTTTTGGAAAATGGAGTGAAGTTATTATTTTTTTTGCGATTATTATTTTTATTACAAATTTACATTTCTAAGCAATAATTCTTTCAGCATGTAATATTTTTTTAAAAAAAATAAATAATATATGAGTTCAAAAGTTTCATCTAGATAATTATAATAAAATGCAATGAAATATATATAAAATATTAATTATTTGATATATAAAGGCGAGAATGAATTTTCAAAATACTGCACATTTTTCTTTCCCCTATATCACCTACGATAAAAGTTCGAAATATATCAATTTTATCGATCTCATCATGACCATTTAAGAATTATGTTGCTTTATCTGTATTATTGTTATCCCTCTGCCTAATTATTGAAAATCTTCAAAATTATTCTAATTCGATGAAAGAAATTAAGCGATAATATCCTATAAAGAAGTAATTTATTCATACAAAAGAAACGACATGGTGGTATTTGGTTTGGCTTTTGTTGGAAATGAACCGAGAGAGCTTTATTTATTTATTTTTTTACAAGAAGAGGCCTCTGCAACCACTGACTGAAATCTTGAGAAAAACTTTTACGTGTTCTTCGCAACTTTATAATTATAAGCATTGGAAATTCCATTCCTATTCTAAATCATGGCAACATATTATTAATGTCACGATTGCATAAAAAAAATAGTGTTCGTATCGATTTTAAGGCAATTTAGTTATATTCATTATGGAGCGTTATAATGCCGCAAATGTTTTAAGTCCGTTAAATCAAACAATAAAAAGAGAAATCTTATTTTTATTTATGACATCTGAAAGAAAATAAATGAAAATATTCAATTTGTTATTAGTAATCTTGCCATTTTTGTAGCCCGCTGTATAAGAAAGAAAGCCCATTGTAAATGAATCATATTCAAAACTAATTTATTAATTATTTCTTAGAAATGTATATCCATGTTTATCGTATGTGAATAGTTATTATTTTTATTATTATGTGAGGTGGATTACATTGATTATTTCACGTGGTGATGCTATTCAGGCTACTTATTACATTTTTAAATAATTTAACAGTATAATGTAGGTATTTATTATGTTGTATTACACAGCATTTATTTAATTATTGCACACCTTATTATCTGACATATTTTTTACAAGTTATTTAATCTTATGCCTTATTTAGTCTTCATTTCGAATTGAACATCTTTCTATGAACCTATCTACAATTAACGTAAAACAAAGAATAAGAGTTTTTAAAAAATGTGCAAACGTATCGAAAGTTGTTGCCAACTTGGGACACCAAAGCTGATTCAATCAAAAGATATTTATATAAAAAAGGGCTAATATTTTTTTTTATATTTCATATATGTAGAAAAGCAATTATTTTTTCATAATTATTAATTGGTATTGTAAGACTTTTTAAAGTTATTAATTTTTCAGCGAAATCTCGCTTAAATTTACCAAGTCCTATTACTTAGTAGTTATTCTGTCATTTCTCTAAAAATAGTTAAAAATTACTGAAGTAGTAGTATAAAAGGATTATAAGTTAATATCCATATTTTTAAAATCTGTTCAAGGAAAACAAAACAAAGTAGCCTTTCATATATTTCATAAAAATATATGAAAAATGTCGAAGCAGTACGGTAATTTATTCTAAAATTTTTTCTCTATGCCGGAGTAAAGCTTGGTAGTATGCAGATATGCTTGCAATATCTTTATCATACCCGTTTTATATGTTTAATTCAGACAAAAACAGTTTTAGCTCCTTCAAAATATTTTGAGCAGTGTTACTCAAAATAAATATTCACCAAAATTGTTGCATATTACCACTTCATAAATTATTTGAATCTTTTTTGAAATTTCATAGGTGGTTTTAGTAAGCATCCATTCTTGTGAAATATATGCATTTTCAAAGTGTTGTTCCATTCAAAGAGTGATAAGCGCTAACCTATAAATAAAGTACAATAGGATATCTCCCAAATAATTACCATCATGTTATTCGTTCTTAACTGTATAACGTTGAAGTATTTGATTCCTGTTCTAAGATAACTCAATTATGAAACTGTTTTTTGATCTCTGAAATTAAAAACTAATTAGTTTATTTTAATGATAATATTACTTTTATGAAAATTGTATTTAAAATAAACTTATGGGAAAAAAATCCCAACACCAAGAAGAAATTATTGTACAGTAATGAAATTTTATGAATACATTTGTCTAGGTAACATATTTAATTCATTAAAGTTTCAAGATCACAGGAAGAGCCATTGGTGAGAAAAGCCATTTCAAATATGAAATGTTGGTACATTAGTAACCGGTGTAACCGCCAGAATTTTTAATGCAAACGTGCATGCATTGTGTCGAACAGGTGTCGGATATCAGTTTGTGGGATAGAGTTCCATGCCTGTTGCACTTGGGCGGTCAATGCATGGGACGGTTAATGCTGGTTGTGAATGACGCTGGAGTTGTCGTCCAATGATGTCCCATACGGGCTCGATTGGAGAAAGATCTGGTGATCTAGCAGGCCGAGGCAACATGTCGACACTCTGTAGAGCATGTTGGGTTACAAGAGCAGTATGAGGGCGAGCGTTATCCTGTTGGAAAACACCCCCTTGAATGCTGTTCATGAATGACAGCACAACAGGTTGTATCACTAGACTGACGTACAAATTTGCAGTCAGGGTGCGTGGGATAACCACGAGAGTGCTACTGCTGTCATGCGAAATTGCTCCCCAAACCATACTCCCCAAACCATAACTAAAGGAGTAGGCCCTGTGTGTCTAGGCCGCAGACAGGTCACTAGCAGGCGTTCACCTGGTCTCCTTCTAACCAACTAGTTGCGTTTTTAAAAGTTTTTTTTTTCTGTCTTTTATTTAACTATGACATCATAGCTGTTATTTTCATGGAATTTAATTTTCTTCGGAGGAAGTCAAATATTTCAATTTTTATATCATATTCAAAAAATATTCATTCGTGTTTAATATCAGTTTCGAGAAAAGCCTTTTCTGTCTCCCCCAATCGTAAAACGCGATTTAATTCTTTCTTAAGCGGAAAACATTGACGCTTGTTTTAAGATTACTCCATTATGAAACTACTTTATGATCTCAGAAAGAGAAACTAAGCAGTTTGTGTTAATAATAATACTGCTTTAATAAAAATTCTCTTTCAAATAATATGTTTAAAAATTTATTGCTTAGTAGCTTATCATTTGTATATCGCATTGCAACGGTAACTGTTTTTATTCAGCTTCCAAATGTGCTATTCCTTTTTGTGAGAAAATGATGTTGTTTAGGTTAGGGGTTTTGTTAACTCGAAAACCCGTAGGCAATGAAAAAATCATAATTGGTAATTTCCATTTTGAAATTTTATTTGTCTAGAAAAAAGTTTTTGCAGTCTTTAACAATCTCGAAAGAAAAAAAAATCTTATCTTTTAAAACTTGACGCATGCGCATTAATATAATCACATGTTCAAAAAACACTCTCCAATTATAACTTGAAATTTGCAATAGCTGATTTAATTTTTTTGGTAATTTAATTTGACTTTTAACCGGATTTTTGAAATAATGTTGAATTTCTTTTCACTTTTTTAATACCTAAGGACAATTTTATTGCTATAATGTTGTACATGCAAATATATCACATTACTCTGAATGAAGGTTTAAAAAAACTTAAATCTGTTTTGAAATTATTGTGACTATTCTATTTTAAACCTTTTATCGTAGTCTAGCAATCATTTTACCAGTATTTAAGTTATTTGAAATATTTCAAACCGGGAATGATTTTGTAACTGTACTTGTGTTTTCTTTATTGATGCATTTTCACGCAATTTCGTTCTAACCAATGGTCTTGCGTTGTATTGATCAGTATTTTCGGTCAGGCTCCATGGTATTTATTAAATAATCGGTTAAGTGAAAGTAAATATTTTCATTAACATTCATGCACAAAAGCGGTTAAGGTTTTCGACTATGTTCGAATAAAAATTTTTATAAATTGGATTTCTTACGAACAGTATAAAAATATGGTTTTTAGATGTATTGTCAATTATTAAAAAAATAATATGAACGCAACAAAATTATTTGAAAATCTAATACATTTTGAGAAATAAGAAAAATTTTAGAAAAATCTAATGCAAGTAACCAAACCGGTTAACACTCTAGACAAAATGTTAATTTAGCAATCCTATTTTTCTTTGTACACAAGTTAAAGAATATAATGGACCAAAATCTATGAAATATTTTGAGATGCAAAGAAGTGATGGGTAAAAATATTCGTATATGTGCATTTTTTTCCATACATTTACGATTTAATTTCATGAAAAACACCTATAAGTGAAAGATTATTTCACCAACAATAAAACTTTTTTTTCATTTCACTTCTCATATTATTTAAAACACGCGCTGAAATGTTTATGGAAATACCTCTATTAGTTGATGAGATACCATATTAATGGTAGAGCATTTTTATGAAAATTAAAGTTTTGAGAAAATGGAAGTTAAAGCCAAATTTTAGTTGAAAAATGTTTGACTCTGGATGATATTTCAGACCTTCCTTTTTCAAGAAAAGATAAACTGTTTTGGGAAGAGGAAAGTCTGAACTACAAGAAATAATAATAATTATAAAGTTCTCTAATAACCAGTGATAACCAATAACCAATAGGAAAAGAAAACGGCCGGATACTTTTAGTATTGGTTATAGTTATGATTTGGTTGTGTTACTTTTCGCTTAGCTTATTTTATTAATATATATATATATATACAAATTTATTTCATATAAAGTTAAAAATAAATTTTATTTGAAATAATCTGTGACCTTGGATGGGAGGTCAGGCTTTCCTTTTCATTGAAAACACAATCAGTTTTTTAAAAAGGAATGCCTGAACTACAAGAAATAACAATTTTAAAAGACTCTCCGATGGGGTCGATAACCATTGTTTTAACGCAGTCGGATACCTTAAATGTATCTTGAAATACTTCTAACTTTGTCCATTTTTTAAAGTCATCATGAAGTGTTTTTCATTGATCTCTCATGAAATTGCAGCAGAAGTGAGAATGGGTGCCACTTACTGTTTGATACGATGATCGTCCTCTTCACCATTTTTTTGTTATTTAACCACATCATTATCATTTCTATCCTTATATATTATTTAATTAACATTAAAACAGTTTCATTTACGTTTCAACATTATGTATTCAAAACAATTTACTGTTAAATTACACCATTTTACCAGTACATACATTATTTTAAACTTAATATAAAAATTTCACGTCTAAGAAGTGGTTATTTATTTAAGGTAGTCATGCTTGTTAACGTTGCTTAATTCGTAAGAATTGAGCAAGTTTACTATTGCAAGCCATTCTAAATTCAATTTTCCTATTGAGGATTATACGAATAAATTATATAGGGTCATTGTATTTAACATTTTCCGATTTATAACTCTTTATTCGTCACTATACTGTTATTTACTTTCCAATAACTCTTAAAGCTAATTTATTCAGCAAAAGACAAATATTCACTCCGTGTTTTTTTAAAACTTATTTCAAACATTTTATCGAATTGGAATTTATTTCGCTTCTAAGTGTTCGGAGCTGTACATCCATGTACAAAATACTCCATTATTTTATTTTTTGAAAATAAACGGAATGTGGCGTAAATTCATTTTAATCGTGCTACGTCTACTGAGAAATTAAGGGCATGCGTGATAAAGCAAACTTTAATAAGCACGTAAAAAGTAAAACTAAATATGCCAGCGTCCTTGTGGTGACATCTTAATAAGCCAGTAATAGCCACTAGACATCAGCTTTCGCTTTTGTCGGATGGATGAGTTACTGGACTTCAAACCCAAGCCTGGCAGGTTTCATCCTTGGCGGAATTCAACCTACACATTGGCACAATTCCCGCCAACACCATTGCCAAATCCTGGCTGAAGAGTAGCATGTTTTCCGGGTGCTCTGAGCGTCCCGCCTCGGGCATAGCTGTTATTCTGTGCTCTATCTGAGAGTAGTGTGGATGTATTCAACTGTAAATAGGGGTGGTGGAAGCGAATGTGAAGCACGAAGTAGCCAAGTCATACTCTTGGCCCTAGTTGGTGCTATTGAATAACAAGAGACCCTGATTTTGGCTTAAAATCACTGACAGCGACCTGCGGGCTCGTCAATGATAAATGCCGTTCAAGAGAACAAAACTAAAAATCGAGGTCTGAAAGCACTAAAGTAGACTTATGGGCACATAGAAAACTCCAGCTATCTTCCTGAAATTTTGCCTTTAATATATTTTTAAGTACCAATAAATTTATAAATACATACGCTGATATATAAAATGCGGTGATTTCTTTTTCTGCAGTAATTCTGTAAAGTTATTGGCATACATTTATCGTTTTTCAGGAGTACGTTAGTTACTATCTAATGTGTATAACATTTGAAAACGAACCGAAATATATCTATATAAAGACAAAAATTCAAGCAATTTTGCATATACAACAGTGGTACCATTTTAGGAAAATGGAATTAAGGTCTTATTTTTTGAAAATATTATTTTTACTACAAATTTATTTTTCTAAGCAATAATTGTTTTAACATATCATATTTTTCTAAAAATGAATATGTGTTCAAAAATTTCATCTAGATAATTATAATGAAGTGCAATTCAATATAAATGAAAGAAAGATTAATTATCTGATATACAAAAGCAGGAATGAATTTTAAAAATTCTGCACATTTTTCGTTCTTTATCAACTACGATAAAAGTTTGAAATATATGCATTTTATCGATCTCATCGTGGTCAATTAAGAATTATGTTACTTTATCTGTATTGTTGTTATCCCGCGGCCTAATTGTTGCTAATTAAAATTATTATAATTCGATGAAAGAAAGTGTGCGATAATATGGAAGTAGATGGAGAATTCCTCAGGAGCACCTGCCTAAGATAGGCTATCTCCAAGATCTTGGTTGGGTATGGAGACCTGGCTTTGGTAGTGCCCTGGACTGTTGTGGTCTGGAAACAGGTACTGCAAGTCGATCGGTCGCCGGGGTGAGTGGAGAGGAGGTGACATCAGCAACCAATGGCGTGGCTTCTTTTCGGGAGTCAGGGATTGGTCCGTCTTGGGAGAGTGAGAAACCCGAGAGAATGGGTATGAGTTGAAATAACGAGGCACCTAGCCCCTTGCAAGGGGCTTATCCCCGAATATGGAAAAGTGGAGGTAAACCTTGCAGTCGCTGTTTGCCGTGATCGTCTGCGCAAAAATTTCCTTGAAGTCTGTTTAAGTAGGATTGGAGAGCTGGAGGGGTGAGTGGGGTGGAGAGTGTCAGCACCCATTCTGATTGGTTATTGACTGGGTGAGGGTGAGGGGGTATGCCGTCCAGGACTACTTTGAGTGTAGCAGGAGTTTAGTTTAGAAGTAGAACTTTACGGTTGATTATTTAGATTATAATGAAGATAAAAAAGTAGATTAATTATCAAATAACAGGATATTCCATGGTTTTTTAATTTTAGCATCCGGGAGATATTTAGGGATGTTGGCTATTGTTGGATTATCAATAGATTCAAGGTTGTTGAAGAATTTAGTTGCTAATTTGGCTATGAATTTTTTGAAGGGGGGATAATTTAAGCATTTATACATGTTTGTATTAGGCATGTAGTATTTCATGTTACAAAATTGACGAATTAAATTATTTTGCTGGATTTCTAAGAGTCTCAGGTTGGTCCTGGCAGCATATCCCCAAACCGGGCAAGCATATGTTAGTACTGGACGCAAGTAGGTGGTGTAAATAAGTATTTTGTTCTGCCTGCTCATTTTAGAGTTTCAAGAAATTAAGGGATAAAATTTACGTGTTAGGTCTCGAAACTTTTTGACTGTATAATTAAAATGGGGTTTCCAAGTTAGTTTATTGTCTAAAATGACTCCTAAGTATTTGCATTCCTTAGACCACGGGATGGGTTGATTTTTAATTCTGAGAGGGGGGTATTTTTTAATTATTTTATATTTAGAGAAAAGAATTGATTCGGTTTTAGTAGCGTTAATTTCTATTTTCCATTTAATGAACCATTCCTCAAGAGATTTGAGGTGTCTGTTAAGAGCTATAGTAATGAAATTTGGATTCTTGTTTCTTGCTAGTATTGCAGTGTCATCAGTGTATAAACACAACATAGTGTTAAATTGTTTGGGGATATCATTAATATAAAGTGAAAAGAGAATTGGCCCCAGTTTAGATCCTTGTGGGACACCTGCTTTTACAGGTTTTATTTCAGAATGTACCTGATTAATTTTAATTTTGAAGAATCTACAACTGAGGTAGGAAATTATAATTTTGACTAGGTGTGGGGGAATTTTGTAGTTAATAAGTTTGTAAATAAGGGCTTCAAGCCAAACTCAATCAAAAGCTTTCTGGATGTCGAGGAAAACAGCGGCTATTTTTTGGTTGTTCGCAAAACCTTCCTCAATATATTCTACGACTCTTAGTAGTTGATGCGTGGTTGAAAGGTTTTTCCAGAAACCGTATTGCTCAGGAGCTAGGATGTTATTAATTTCTAGATATTCATTTAGCTGATTTAGAATAAAATGTTCCGCAATTTTACTAATTGATGGTAGTAATGAAATTGGGCGATAACTGCTGGGTTCAGTTGGGTCCTTCCCAGGTTTTAATATTGGAATAACTGCAGCTGTTTTCCAGACTGAGGGGAAATAACCAAAAGTGAGACAACTATGAATAATATTGATAAGGAATTGTAAATAGTTGTCGGGGAGCAATTTGATCATTTTATTATTTATGTTATCCAAGTCCGGTGCTTTTTTCACGTTTAATTTTTTGACATAATTTTTTAATTCAGTAATAGTTGGGGGTTGAATATTTTCAAATTTTAATGGTAGAGAAGTGCAGAAGCTTTTGACTGTATTATTTACGGTTTGTTCAGTGTCGCGATCAATAATGTCATTAGGTTGGAATTGTTTCTCCAAGCTATTAGCTAGGCAGTTTGCTTTCTCGTCGTCATTAGTTGCAATACTAGCAGGGCCTTTAAGGGCCGGAATTTTAAGTTTTTTGCTTTTGTATGATTTAACCAGTTGCCAAATCGAGCCATCATCGGAGCTGACATTGATAAATTTATTGATAATTTCGTCACTTTGTAGTTTTCTGTTTAATTTTTCTATATCTTTGTTTAGTCTATTCATGAATCTCTTGAAGAATGGGTCCCTCGTTTTTTGAAAAGTTTTCCTGACGTAAGAAACCCGAGAGAGTGCAGTGATGTGAGCAAAGTGCCCGATCTATTGTTTAGGTTAATCCAATAGGAGCTTTTTCTATTGCTAGTGGGTGTCGCGATTCATGAGAACTATATGGCTGTGGAAGGGATCAATCTATGAGTAGCACGTTACGGGGCCTTTTAATTTTAATATTGGGGGAGTACTTATTGATTTTAGCTATTGCAACATTATCATTTTTATCCATATTATTGTTAAAATTAGTGGAGATGTCTTTTATGATTTCTTTGAAGGTTTTATATTTAATTGCATAACAGATATCCATCGTTCTCATGAACCGCCTGGCATTACATATAGAACTAATGACCTGATTATGAGGTTGTTGCAAGATTAGGATATTTGACTTAGCAGCATGTCCCCATACAGGCTATGCGTAAGTGATTACTGGACGCAAATAGGCATTATAAATAAGCATTTTTACGTCCCTATGCATTTTTAGAAAAAAAAATTTACGCGCCTGGGCACGGAACTTGTCCCTAACAATGCTTTTTAAATGTGAGTTTTCGATCCAAATATACTCCTAGGTATTTTGCTTCCTGAGACCACGGGATGGGGCTATTTTTAATTGTTAATTTAGGGAAAGCGCTTTCTTTTTTTTTCCAAGAATGAGGGCACTGCAATCGTTGACTGAAATATTGAGAGAAACTTTTGCGTGTTAATCTGCGTTATAAGTAACCGAATTGGAAATTCCATTCTTGTTCTAAAACATAGCAACATATCATTGATATATCAGAAATGTATATCTATGTTTATCATATGGGAATAACTATTAATTTTTTTATTTATGCAGGGTGGATTATATGGATTATTTCACATGGTGATGCTATTCATACTATTTATAATATTTTAAAATAATTTATTACGGTACAATGTTGGTATTTATTCTTTTGTATTACACAGCATTTTGTGGGACATATTTTTTTCGAGTAATTTAGTCTGAAGTCTTGTTTAGTCTTAATTTTGAGTTGAACATATTTCTATAAACCTATCTACCACGAACGTAAAATGTCGAATAATATTTTTGAAAAAATACTACACCTCTAACGAAAGTTCTTGCCAACTTCGTACACCAAAGTTGATCCAATCGAAAGATATTCATATCTAAAAAGCATTATAATTTTACTATATTTTATATATGTAGAAAAGCTATTATTTTTTCACAATTGGTATCCTATCCTATTGGTAAGTACTAGTATAAGAGGATTATAAGTTAATATCCACATTTTTAAGATCTGTTCAAGGAAAACAAAACAAAGTAGTCTTGGTTTTCATCGGAAATTTAAAAAAAACAGTTACAAGTTTGAATCCTTCCAGAAATATGAAAAATATCGAAGCAGAACGGTAATTTATTCCTAACTTTTTTCTCTATGCCGGTGTAAAGTTTGGTAGTATGCAGATATGCGTGCAATATCTGTATCATACCCGTTTTATATGTTTAATTCATGACAAAAACAGTTTTAGCTCCTTCAAAATACTTTTGAGCAGTGTTACTCAAATTAAATATGTACCGAAATTGTAGCATTTTACCTCCTCAAAACTTATTTGAAACTTCTTTTATAATTTCATGGGTGGTCTAAGTTATTATACATTCTTGTAAAATTTATGCATTTTCTAAGCGCTATTTCATTTTTAGAATGATTAAGCGCTTCTTAGAATGATTAATGATTAGAGTCGTACAATATTTTCATGTTGCTTCATTCGTAAGAAATGAGCAAGAAATCTTTTGAAAAAGTTAACGTCTCTTGAGCTTGCATCGTAAGGATTATCCGAATAAGCTGTGTAGTGTTAATGTTATGGTATTTCGCATTTTGAGAACTATCAAAGTTTATTCGGAACGATATTGTTATTTATTTTTCTATAATACTTAAAACTAATTTATTCAGCAGAAGGTAAAAATATTTTAGCGTTCTTTTAAAAAAAAAAATAAAAAACAAAAAAAAACTTATTTCAAACATTTTATTGTGTCGGAATTTATTTCGCTTTTAAGTTCTCCTAGCCATGCACAGCATACTCGATTATTTTATTTTTTGAAAATATGCGGAATGTGGCGTCAATTCATTTTAATCGTGTTACGTCTCCTGAAAACTGAAGGGCACGTGAGACAAAGCAAAATTTAGTCAGCATGGATGAAGTAAAACTAATTGTGCCAGCGTCCTTGTGGGGACAACTAAATAAGCCAGTAAAAGCCACTAGACATCAGCGTACGCTTTTGTCGAATGGATGAGATAGTGGACTTCAAACCTATGCATCGCAGGTCTCATCCTTGGCGGAATTTAATCTGCACAAGGGCACAATTCCCGCCAAAACCATCATCTGGCTTAGGAGTAGCCTGTTTTCCTAATGTTCTGGGCCTCCCTAGTTAGGGCATAGTTGTTATTCTATGTTCTATCAGTGAGTAGTGTGGGTATGTCCGCCTGTAAAAAGGGGCTGTGGAAGCGAATATGAAGAAGCTAAGTCGTACTCTTGGCCTAGCTGGCACTACTGAAAAAAAAGAGGCCCTCATCATAGCTTATCATTTGTAAATCGCATGGCAACAGAAATTCCCGTTATTCAGCTTTCAAATGTAGCTTTCCTTTTTTTGAGAAAATAATTTTTTTGGTAAGGGGGTTTGTTAACTCGAAATCCCGTTGGCAATAAATAAATAATAAATGCCAATTTTTATTTTTCAAATTTTACTTGGCTAAGCAAAAGGTTTTGCAGCTCTTGCCAATCTCGAAAGAAAAAAAAATCGTATTTTTTAAAAGGTGACGCATGCGCATTAATATAATCAAGTGATTAAAAAAATGAATTCTCACACGATAACTTGAAATTTGCAATAGCAGATTTGATTTTTTTTCGTAATTTAATTTCATTTTTAACCGAATTTTCGAAATAAAGTTGAATTTGTATTTAGTAATAACTAAATAGTAACTAAAGACAACTTTTATTGCTATACTATTGTACATTCAAATATATTATTTTACACTGAAGCAGCGTCAAAAAAAATACTTAAATCTTTTTGAAATCCTTGTGACTATTCTTTTTTAAACATTTGATACTAGTTTAGCTATCATTCTACCAGTATTTAAGTTGTTTGTAATGTTTTAAAATTCGAGATGATTTTAATTCTAGTTATATAGTGAAATTTTTCAAGGGTGTTTTGTTCCTTAATTTCATTCTAGCTGATGATATTGCGTTGTATTTGAGATAGATCTGAATTTTGGTTCCATGGTAGCTCGAAAATATTTGGTGAGGTGAAACTAAGTCTTTTCTAGTAATAATAATCTAGAATAAGTCTTTTCTAGAGTCTGTATTTTGGAACCACTAAAACGACAAAATAGTTAACTTATTGTTTATTTATATTAACGTCCCATTTTGAAGCAACAGTAGGGCTATTTTCGGACGTACCTCGTCATTTTGAACCATATTGAGATGACGAGGACTACACCTGAAGTAGCACCCTACTCTTCACATTAAACCAGTGTGATGACATTTGATGATCTTGCGTTTTTGAAATTGATCTGAATTTTTCTGAACTAATTATCTTCCATTGTTTTTGAGATTGATCCGAATTTTGGTTTACTGGTTCCATGATCGCTCCTAAATAATCAGTTTGGAGAAAATAAGTTTTTTTAGGAACTTAGGTTTTCTATGTATGATATTAAAAAGCTTACTCAAGAATTATATATATTTCTATTATATAAAAAACCATGAAGTGTATACTAAAGGATTATGCCATTGAATTGCATAAAAATTAAAATTACTATTGCCGAAATGGTAGTGTAAATTAACATTTGCGGAATATAATGATTTATTCAACGTGACATGATTATTTATTCGTCTGAGATAATACATCTATCTATATAAAGTATAAAACGAAGTCTCCTAAAAGCGTCTGTATGTTGGAAAGACAAAAACGAAGAAATAGTTAAATATCATTTAAAAAATAGTTATCTGTCAGTTAGTTAACACATTAAAGGAGGGGGATCTTGACGAAAGTATGCTAGATAACACGGATCAAATCATAGTACTAAGACTAACGCCTTTAATGTGTTAAAAGACGGTGTTTATGAAGGATAAATTAGGACTTTATATCAGTTGAAAGCCATCATTTTACGCCCTGATGCCGAAATTCCTCCAGAAATTCCTCCTTCGTGCTATTGTTGAACCTGCTTTTAAGGCTCTCTGAAAACATGATTGATATCAGTTGATCAATTCGAGCACATTTGATGTCTGGATATTGGCAGTGGTGGACTGGTGGTTAAGTCTCTCTGCTTGGAAACCGTAGGGTTTAGGTTTGTGACCCGAATCTAAAGAAGTACCTTCGTATAATGGGGGTATGTTACCTGATAAATATATTCGACCAGACGTTCCCCCTTTTGGTGTGGTATAGTGTAGAGAGGGAGGGGTACCAGTTCAGGTGTCGTTCTCTTCATCTGACTGTTGTTCAAATTTACGAGGCCCGTCCCAAAATAACCCTCGTGTTGCTTTAAAAGAAACGTTAATATATTTATACTAAATCTATGGCTGAATGAATTGTAATGACTGAGAGATACTTCGACCTTCTCTCAGCTCCCTCGGGTGGTCAAAACTTGAACTATTTTTTACTGCTTTCTTTCTCCTATAGTCCATAAACATGTATACAAAGTTTTATTCGAATAAGAAAGGCAGAACGTATTCTGGAGGGATCTTGATTAGATTACTTTTATTACAACCACCTTGAAAATTGCATGCAATGCAACTGAATATATTAACAATTATGTGATGTGGGTTTCCGTTGAAATGTAATGACATGAAAAAGCGCCAAGTGTTATGGCGAGCGTATGAGAGTAGTTTCTGCGTCAAGTAAGTCTGACGACTTTGGCTTTTGTTGTGCTTGTGGCAGGTAGATGGCGACACGACAAAGGTTTAAAGCTTCATCGACAAAGATTACCAGTTTGGCGATGATGTTGGCTGAATGGGGCCAAACTGGCGGTTGAAATTCCACCAAGGATCGAAATCGTGATCTTCCGATTTGCGGCCGAGTAACATATCCCCTATGCAAAAGTGATCAGACATGTTTAGTGGCTGTAACTAGCTTATTAAGATATCACCACAAGCATGGTCCTATGTATTATCCCAAGTTGCAGTTCACTATCAAATAAATGGTCCTAGAAATCTTCCCATTGATAAATCGCATTACAGGGATAGTAAAGGAAGTTACCATTAACATTGAATTCTTTTGCTTGGTACACACACCGTTTTTATAGAGAGAAAAAACATAAAGGGCATTTGTACATAATCAAAATTAGAAATTCATCATCAAAGTTTTGAAATCTTAATGACTTAAAACAAATCATTTTTAAATATTGGTTCCAGTCATTTCAGCTCAAACACTGCATATTAATTCATAGCATATTTTGTATACTTTTATGGCTGTATTGTCGAGTTCATTTCAAAAACTTGTAAAGGTATGTCCAATTACCATTAAATAAATATAATAAATTTAATTATGTTTTGAAATGTTACTTCTTCTAGTTAAATTGATAGTAACCTTCTGTATTGCTAAGTGGTGTATTTTATATTCGTTTTATTACTGTTGAATCAAATCACTGGTTTTGATAAATACATGCATCAGATAAATAAAAAAACAGAATCCACATAATCTGAATTCTAAAAGACCGTTTTAATGAATGACTAAGACATTGAAATATTTCTATTCTATATCAATATACCAAGCAAAAATCTAGAATTTGCCTAACACATCTCCACATTCAAAACGATACGTTAATTAAATAAAATTTATATGAGCTTAACTCTATGCATTCTGCTTTGATCTGAAATAACTTTGATTGGTCAGAATGAGAAGGCTTAATTGTCATTTTACATTTCTTCTAGAGAAAACATTCTATCGAAAAATAGTCTTATTCGCCAGAAGATATTTATCATCGAACTTCGAGTTTATTAGAATTCTCGGATAAAGTTTCCAAATCTCATTAGAGGACTAACGCACATCTCGTATTTCTTTCAACTGAAGGCTAACATTTGGAATAGAATCTACGAAGTTTCTGCGGCTTTGAAATGAATTAGAGACATATGAAGAGATCTTGATGTAAATCGGATTTCTTTTGGACAAACGATGTATAAAATTATATTCTTACAGTGGCGCAAACAAGTTATGGAATAGGAAATCTTTGATATGAATATCGTCGAGCTGGTTTCAAAACTTCGTAAGTCTCACTTTTATGAACATGTGATTTATATGGATTCTAACAGAAAACACACACACG
>JAPMOQ010055423.1:1190298-1210956 GCA_026543055.1 Argiope trifasciata | reverse complement strand
TATATATATATATATATATATATATATATATATATATAGGTAAAAAAAGAAGCATTTATTTTAGTAAAATTTATTTATTATTTAGTATAGTAGTAGTATTTTAGTATTTTTTATTGAATAAATACAATTAATATACATTTTGTAGAATCCCAATATTCAGTGGCAAAAGAACCGTTTTTTACCACCGATCTACACGCTTTGCCACTGACGGTATTTATTCCTCAATTTATAACCAGTTAAATATTTGATATAAGAGACTTTTTTTTCTCCCATATAAAAATTAATTAATTAATTTATCAAAAAATTATTGGTTTTCGTAAGAACTAAACTCGCATTCTTCACGTGAAAAATTTTGAAAGCATTGCATTTTGAGTTGCTGCCTGTTCATTTAAATTTTTGTTAAAACTACGAAAACTCTATTTAAAGTATCACAAATGAATTAAATTTAATGAATGTATTAACTTATAAAACAAGACTAAATTCTTAGAATAACGAAATCACCATTTTATTTTATCAAGATAGAATTTTCTACACTGTTGCCAAACACATCAACATAAAATAACTGTTGCCACAAAAATACAATGCCGTTAATAATTATCTTACATTCGGCCATCCTGAAAAAAAAATGGACGACCCTGTCCATAAAATTACGAAAATGAGGCACATTGTAAATTATTCAAAGTACATAGTCCTGAAGGTATGTTGGCAATTTTTTAATTCTATTTTCTCGTGGAGCATTTGGGAGTTCATTAACCATATCTTCCTCTTCATCATCATAGTCAACGTCAACGATTTCATCTTCATTTACAATGTGAAATAGTTTCATCTGCGATGCATGAGCTGTAGTTGTATAATGCCGTCTTACACGTCCTTGTGCTTTTGTTCTAAAATCTGTGACTTGATATACATCAGATGGAAACACCTTCACAACTACAAGGGGTCCTCTGTATCGAACTTGCGTTTTTGTGCGACTCCCAGGAGTGGTTTCAGGTAACCGTTTTACAACGACAACATCGCCAACAGAATATGTATGTGCATCACAGTGATGCTTATCAAAATTGGACTTCATTTTCTCTTGTGCTTTCAGTATATCCTTTCGTGCTTCTTCTTGCAGTACTCCAGGAGAAACATATTCATCCGACATTGGAAGCAATTCTCTTGGAAAATTATCAAGTTTTCTAGGCTTGTATCCAAATAATAGGTGGAATGGCGCTTTGCCTGTAGATTTGCTGGGCGACCAATTAATGCATCTCTGGATTTCAGGCAACATCTTGTCCCAGTCCCTATGGTTATCTGCATGCACATTTGAGGAAATCATAGGTATAAGCACACGATTTATCCGCTCCACTTGTCCATTAGCAGCTGGTCTTTGCGAGCAGTTCACAGTATGTTTTACGCCATGCTTCATGCAGAATTCTTTAAATGCTGATGATGTGAAACATGAGCCTCGGTCAGTAACGACTCTGATAGGACTTCCAAAGTCATTTATGAATTCTTCAAAGTACTTCAATACACATTTAGTAGAGCAACTAGTACATGCACGTAAACGAAAAAATTTTGTCAAATTATCAATTATTACTAATAGTTCAGTATTGCGATTCGAACTAGCGTTAAAGGGTCCCAAAAAGTCCATGTGTACTATTTCAAAGGGTCGTTTACCTGGCGGAATTGGATTGAGTTTACCCTGAACTTTTCCGGCGGGTACTTTCGTAAAAGCACATGTAACGCATTGATTTATATGCTGTTTTACATATTCTGACATTCGAGGAAACCAGAAATGCTGTGTTATAAGTAATTTGACCTTGTCAACTCCAAAATGACCCGAAAAATCGTGAAAGCGTACAACTAAATATTTCCTCATAGATCGTGGCATTACAAACAATTTTTTGCAGACACCGTTGTCAATTTGTAAGCGGTACAGTATTCCGTTTATAAGTTCATATTTACTGACAATATTTTTCTTTTCCGCTTTTTTCTTGGAGCATTTTAATATTTTAATGATATTGTTTAACTCTTCGTCCTGGGACTGAATTAAAGCTACTTTGTCTTCTTCAGTTCTTATATAATAGACACGCGGTTTCTCACTTATATTTAATGGAATACTGGTATCAATTTCGACTAGTTGGTTCGGACATTTCACTATTATATCTAATGGGCTGCATTCAGTGGCTTCTTTAGATTGTTCAGGATCTTCGTCTTCTACTGGTGCGCGACTCAGGGCGTCCACATGGGTCATCTGGTCACCGGATTTATGCTTAACATCGTAATTGAATTCACTTAGCTGTTCTATCCACCTTGCCGTTTGGGGCCTTATATTTTTTTGAGTTTTTAGATATATAATTGCAGAACAATCTGTAATAATAGTAAATCGAAGACCAAGAAGAAGGGATCTAAGGCGACTGAGAGACCAAACAACAGCCAGTAGCTCCAATCGGCTCGAATGATAATTTTCTTCATCTGGATTAGTACGTCTGCTTACACAATAGACCAAGCGAAGGGTATTATCTCTGTCTCTCTGAAGTAGCATTCCAGCCAAACCCACGGAGCTTGCATCGGTGTGCAGTTCGGTTTCATCCCGAGGATCAAACAATTTCAAGACTGGTTTGGATACAAGAAGATTACGTAATCTTTCAAAAGAAGTTTGATGTTCATTGGTCCAGACAAATAATTGACCATTCTTTAATAAGCGGGTTAAAGGAGCTGCAATTGACGCATATCCAGCAATGAAGCGACGGAAGAATCCAGTCAATCCTAAAAATCTCTGAACTTCATCCCTTTTTTGGGGAACAGGGAATTCGGCAACAGCAGCAAGTTTTCTGGGTCCAGGTTTGATACCATCCTTGCTGACAACAAATCCTAAATATTCAATCTCTTTTTTAGCAAACTCACACTTTGATAGTTTCAACGTTATCCCTGCATTGCACAATTTTTCGAGCACTGCTCTAAGCATATTGATCATATTTTCAAAGTTAGAGGATCCAAAAAATATGTCATCTATGAAACACGACACACCATTACATAATAAATTGCCTAAAGCTAATGACATACATCGTTGAAACACTGCAGGCCCGTTTGAAAGACCAAAGAACAGTCTAGTGGGTTCATAGTGGCCGTCTGGTGTTGTAAACGCGGCCTTACGAGCTGACTCATCATCCATAGGTATTTGATTAAAACCCTGGCAGGCATCAAGAATGCAAAACAAACTAGAACCAGCAATTCTGTCTAATAAATCATCTATATGTGGTAAAGGGAATTTGTCCTTGACAGTCTGCGCGTTTAATTGTCTGTAGTCAATCACCATTCGATATTCACCAGTTTTCTTCTTTACAAGCAAAACGGGACTGCTATATTCAGATGAACTATCTCGAACAATACCTTGATCTTTCATTTCTAAAATAATGTCTCTTAGAATCTGCCTTTCGTAGTGGGAAGCACGGTATGGAGAACGAGCGACAGGAGTACTACCAGCCTTTTCAACTATTTTCATGACTGTATTGTTGACACATCCCAACTCATTAGGACTTAGAGCGATGCACTTTCTGAATTCATTCAATAGGTCACAGACACGTTGCTTTTGCTCATCCGATGTGTCTGGTCCAATCTTTATGTCATCAATTTTAACTTTTTCTTTGAGATCTCTTTTGGCAATAGCAACTAGATTTTCTTTGTCACCGTTGATATCGGGATATTTAATAGAATCAACATTTTCAGTCGACCAAACACCTCTTAAAATAACTCGATCCTTCTTTAAGCGTAGAGTATTATCGCTGCAGTTAACTATGGGTACTAGTGTTTTACCATCTTGAATTAATAAAGACGAACTTGATTCATTATCAGCGTTATCAAAAGTCATCACTTCGTCATCCGTTGATTTGTTATCTACAACTTCCAACATTTGTATCATATTCGGTTGAACAGTTATCGTTTTTGATGCTCTCAGAATAGCAGTTGCATGGGGTGATTCTTCAACTCCAATGTTCGCTAGACGTCGAAATTCATCCATGTGAAACATTCTAGATTTTCCTTCCCGTCTTATCATCACTAAATTTGGAAAATCTATCAAATCCTTTCCGACAATGACGAATGGCCCTTGAAATGTATCATCATTTACAACGTGCAACTTCACATCCTTTAAAATTAAATTGTCTATAGCCACATTTACTGTACAAATTCCAAGTGATTGTGTTATGCCACCTCCAATTCCTGTTATAGAAATAACATTGTTTTTAGGTTGAACAAGCACATTAATTTGCTTTGCAAATGAGTATTTTATCATTGATATATCAGCCGCTGTGTCTATTAATGCATCTGTATTCATTCCATTTATTGATACGATTTTAAGTGTAACATCTCTATTAGAGCATGATAAGGAGGATAAATTTACTGTGAGATTACTACGTGATTTAGGACATTCCCTAGTTCCATGGCCTTCAGTCCTACATGATGTACAAAACTTAGGTCTTTTAGGTTTTACGCAATCACGTGCCAAATGACCTTTTTCGTAACAATTATAACACGTAATTGGCTCCATCATTCGATAATTAGTAGCAGAACGATTATTTATTTTGGTATTATATTGACCACCAATATTCTTATTATTTATGTATAGACCAGATAGCTCAATGTGTTCGTCAATTTTATCAGCCAAGCTCGTTGGCGACTTCAACAATGACCATTCACTGATATAATATTCTTGTACTGTTAAAGGTGCGTCTTGCTTCATTCTATCTGATATTATTAAGTCCTTTAAATTTTCAAAAGTTTTTACATTTAACCCATTTATCCACCCATTGAAATAAGTTTCTAATTCATAGTAGTATTCTCGCCACGTACCTCCAGGTTTAATTTTATGCGAGTAGAACAATTGGCGAAATTTTTCAGCACTTAGCTTGAAACGCTTAAGTAGCAGTTCTTTCATATAAGAATAGTTTTCAGCCAATTCTTCAGGTTCTCTTATAATTATGTCGACTATTTAACTAGGAAGAACACTAGTCAAACACGCCATCCATAGAGAGGTTTCCATATTTACCCTCTTCATTACTCTCTCAAAATGTACTAAATATAATCCAATGTCGTCATATTTCAAATCAAAATTTCTTACCTGAGTCTTCCAGTCTATTTTCGGGCTGATTTCCACATTGGGCGCGTTTTGAGCAATTGGCGATAACGATTTGGCTTCAATTTCCAGCTTCTTTATCGCCAAATCATGTTCTCGCATAGCATTTCTTTCTGCAAGTTCAAATTCTTCTTTACGTTTTAGAGCAGCTTCCTCTGCTTTTCGATCGGCATTTATGTTACCGATTATTCCATGTATTATATCTTCATCATAATTCCTACTTTTCTTGATCAAACTTATCAATTCCACGACTTTATTATTTTCTCCGATTTCCTCTCCAAGTTCCACTGCAACGAGTTCTAAATCCTTTTTTCGTAATCTCGCAAGTAAAGACATCTTTCTAAAACTATACAATTATCCACTTCTTATCCCACTTCTGAATTATTAACTTATAAAACAAGACTAAATTCTTAGAATAACGAAATCACCATTTTATTTTATCAAGATAGAATTTTCTACACTGTTGCCAAACACATCAACATAAAATAACTGTTGCCACAAAAATACAATGCCGTAAATAATTATCTTACAAATGGATTGATATCTGAAATAAAAAAACTGTTTTAACATCAAATGTCACCCACTACAAGTTTAAATAAATATATTTGAACTGGAGGGTATAGATGAAAAGTATTATATTAACGATTGCAAATTTGAGCAAGATATATAAATATATATATACTTAGAGAGAGTGTGTGTACTAATAGTAGGAATTGAAAAATATCAGTCAAAAGTCATTTCCCCATATTTGTTCATATAAAAGTCAGATCTGTTTTGGAAAGAGGAATGTCTGAACTACAAGAAATAACAATTAAAAAAAATTCTCCACTGAGTTTGATAATCAATGTTTAAACGTAGTCGGATACCTTAAATGTATTTAAAATGTTTGCGATTTTGTCCATTATTTAAAGTCATCATCACTGTGTATTTCATTGATTTCTCATGACTTTGCAGCAGAAGTGAGAAGAATAAGGGCCACTTACTGTTCAATAGGATGATCTTCCTCTTCATTACACTTTAGTTTTGTTATTTAACAATAACATTTCTATCCTGTCTATATGATTTAATTAACATTAAAAGCATCTTCAATATCGTTTCAACATTTTTGAGCATTATGTATTCAAAAACATTTACTCTTATATTATTCCATACTACCAGTATATAAATTATTTTAAACTCAATATAATAATTCCATTCTGCTATTTGTCTCTTTGACAGCTAAGTTGGATGTAAATGTGGCTTGCTTCGTAAGAATTGAGCAAAAAATCATTCGTAAATCGAAGTCAATTTTATTTGCCTCGTAAGGGTTATTCGAATTAACTGTTTTGTGTTAATGTTATTTTATTTTTTATTTTCCGAATTATCACTGTTTATTCGTCCCGACACTGTTATTCACTTTCCTTTAATTCTTGAAGTTAAATTTTTCAGCAAAGATATAAATATTCTCACGCTTTTTTTAAAAAACTTATTTCGAACAATTTGTCTTGTCGGAATTTATTTCACTTTTAAGTTTTCGGAACTATACATCCACGTACAACATACTCGATTATTTATTTTAAAAGAAAACGGAATATGGCTTATATATGCATGTTTATCATATGCGGTTAGTTATTAATTTTTTTTTAATATTATGTAGGTTGGATTATTTCACATGGTGATGCTATTCACGCTTCTTATTATATTTTAAAATAATTTATTGTGGTATAAGTTAGGTATTTATCCTAATGTACTACACAGCATTTGTTTCTTTATTGCAAATCTTATTGCTGGACATGCTTTTTACGAGTTATTAAATCTTATGTCTTATTTAAACTTAATTACGAATTGGGCATCTATAAACCTATCAACCATTATCGTAAAACGTCCAATAAGATTTTTTTTAAACCGCACAACTCTGTCGAATGTTGTTGCCAACTTCGCTCACCAAAACTGATCCAATCAAAGAATATTTATATCTAACAAGCGTTAATATTTTATTATATTTTATATATGTATTTTTTTATTAGTTTTTCAGCTAAATCGTGTTAAAATTTACCGAGAGCTATTACTTCACAGCTGTCCTATTATTTCTCTGAAAATAGTATAGAATTACAGAAGTAATAGTATAAGAGGATTATAAATTAATATCCACATTTTTTATGATCTGTTAAAGGAAAACAAAACAAAGTATTGTGGGTTTTCGTCGAAAATCAAAAATAACAGTTAAAAGTTTGAACCCTTAAAGAAACATGAAAAATATCGAAGCAGTACGATAATTTATTTCTTAATTTTTTTTCTGCATGCCGATGCAAAGCTTGGTGGTATGCAGATATGTTTGCAATATCTTTATAATACCCGTTTTATATGTTTAATTCAGACAAAAACAGTTTAAGCTCCTTCAAAATATTTTTCAGCAGTGTTACTCTCTATGAATAAATATCGAAATGGTAGCATTTTACCACTTCATAAATTATTTGAAACAGGTTTTATATTTTCATAGGTGGCTGGTTCATCATGAATAATTGGAGAAATACTTCCTTTTTTTCTAAGCGCTGTTTCGTTTGAAGAATGATTAAGCGCCAACATTTAAATTATGTGCTATGCCTCCCAAATATCTAACACGATTTCATTCGTTCCTAAGTAGAAATTGTTGAAGAATTTAACTCCTGTCCTGCGATAAAAAAAATTATGAAACTATTTTATGATCTCAGAAATTAAGAACTCAGCAGTTTAGGTTAATAATCTTGTTCTCATAAAAATTCTATTTAAAATAATATTTTAAACATTTATTGGTTCTTCTTTGACAGTTGATGAGTTTTTAAAAGTTTTTTCGGTCTTTAACTATCATAACTATTGTTTTCATGGAATTTAATTTCCTTCGGAGAAAGTTAAATTATTTAATTTTTATATCATGTTAAAAAAAACTTCATTGACGTGTGATAACAGTTTCGAAAAAAAGCCTTTTCTTTTTCCAAAATAGAGAAGCGTCATTTAATTTTATTGAATTTGAAAATATTGAATGATATGACTCTTGTTTCAAGATTACTTCATATGAAACTGTTTTATAATCTCAGAAAGTAAAAACTCAGCAGTTTGTGTTAATAATAATATTGTTTTCAGAAAAATTCTACTTAAAATAATATGTTAAAAACGTTATTGGTAAATAGTTTATCCTCTGTAAATCGCATTGCAACGGAAACACTCGTTATTCAGCTTCCAAATTTCGCATTCCCTTTTGTGAGAAAATGATGTTTTGGTTAGAGGGTTTGATAACTCGAAATCTTGTAGGCAATAAATAAATCATAATTGGCAATTTTTATTTTCAAATTTTATTTGGCTGGCCAAAAGTTTTTGCAGTTCTTGCCCATCGCGAAAGAAAAAAAAAGTATTTTTTTTAAAACTTGACGCATGCCCCTTAATATTATCACTTGATCAAAAAAATTCTCACATGATAACTTGAAATTTGAAAGAGAAGATTTAATTTATTTTCGTAATTTCATTTCATTTTTAACCGAATTTTTGAATTAATGCTAAATTGGTTTTTAATTTTCTTAATAACTAAAGACTGCTTTTATTGCTGTAGTGTTGTACATGCAAATATATCACATTACATTGAAAAAAGGTTAAAAAAAACTTAAATCTGTTTTGAAATCCTTGTACTATTCTATTTTAAACCTTTGATTCTAGTCTAACAATCATTTTACCAGTATTTAAGTTATTTGAAATGTTTTAAAATTATTGATGATATTCGTGCTGATAGGTGGTTTCATTTTATCATACATTCGCGCAACTTCGTTCTCGGAATGATCTTGCATTAATGAGATGAAGCGGAAATTCTGTCAGGTTGCATGTTAGTTCCTAAAAAATCGGTAATCGGTCTTTTCTAAAACTTGCTTTACCAAGCATATTGGCTGCTTTTACGAAGCGTATTCAAAATTTATGTATATTTCTGTAATAAAACCCATGAAGAATTATGCTATTGAATTGCATAAAAATTAAAATTATTTTATCATTTATGTTATGTTGTCATTATTATGTTATTAAAATTATGTGTATCATTTGTACTATATAATGATTTATTTACCGTGACATGATAATTTTTTCCTCTGTGATAATACATCTATATAAAGTATAATACTGTGGCTGTGGTGTAGACTGGAATTGTGCAAAATCTTGACGTTGAATTACGCCAAGGATGGAATCTGCGATGTTTGAGTTTGATGTTCTGTTACTTATCCACTCAACAAAAGCGATCGCTGATACCTAGTGGTTGTTACTGGCTTATTAAGATGTCAAAACAACCCTACCAGTGAGTCTGTAATGACGAACGACTTTTTAGAGTCAAGTGTTTTGAAGAGCGAAGAGAGTATTTCGGTACCGCCAAATGAAACTTTTTAACAGAGAGTTTCTGATGAATCAAGTGATTCTGACTATTTTGTATTGGTTGCGTTTACTGCCGGTAGGTGGCGCCACGTCAGCTGTTTGAACGTTCTTAGTCCGAAGTCACCAATGTGGTGGTGGTGTTTTCTGGAATTGGGCCGATGAGGAGGTTGAATTCCGCCAAGGAACGAACCTGAAATCTTTGGGTTTGAAGTCCAGTAAATTATCCATTTCACAAAAGTGTTCACTGATGCCTAGTGATTGTAACTGATTTATTAAATGTCACCACAAAACGAAGTGTCCAAAAAGTATCTCTATGTTCGAACCACAAACACGACAATATAGTTAACGGATATTGCAGATATTTTTACCATTCTGTTGAGCATTTATAGGGGAGGGTTTTAGTGCATTCAAGTCATATCAAAATAATAAAGGTGTTTTATAAAAGTGCGATTTTAATAATGCCATGCAAGCGCCGTAACCTCACACTGCATAAGAGCAAACAGCAAGCGCTTCTTTGTATACGTCTGATTTTAAACATCGATTCAAATCTCATTATGCCCAAATGAAGGAAAGTTCCAAACTTCTCCGGAACACATTAAATGCTAAAAAATTTGTTTTTTGTGAGATAAGAAACTTGAAGAGGAAAAAACGTTCGGTTTGCGAATATCAGAGAAAGAAAGTCTACCCTTAGGAAAGGAAATTCTTTTCATGAGCGAAATAATCGTCTTTCTTTAAATCGCACTGCAACTGAATACGTCAACAATTATGTAATGTGGGTTTCCATTCGAATGTAATTACATCAAATCACTAACGTTTTTTATTCCATTCCGGAGACCCCGGAGGTAGTTCCTGATCGGAGTGAGATGCTTCCGGTATGGTGGTTGGATCTCACCAATACGGTGGGTAAATAAAAGTGAGGGATCTGACTCCTCCCATCGATGACGGGATGTACCTACGGGGAGGGTTGCACCTTGGCCGGTGATGGCCCTTGGAACTCGACCCTAGTTCTCGCCAGTGTTGCTGTCATTCAATATTTATTTCCGAATGACTCAGGGCTGGACGGATAGTCAATAATAAGGCCTATTCCATTCAGGACACATACTTTTATAGCGCGTACTTTCTATAAAGTTTCTCATTACTAAAGTTAGATTGAGATATTATGACACATGACATTTCCCCATCAATCAACTAACCCCTCAGCAAATGTTTTATCTCGGAATTGATAATGTGACGACGTGGCCAACTGTTAAAAATATAAATCTTCAACTCGGAACAGATGGCGAACATAAGCATTTGCCGATGTGTTGTTGACTGGAATTGTGCCAATATGGAGGTTGAAATTCCGCCAAGGACTGAACTCGTTACCTTCCGGTTTGCGGTCGAGTAACATATCCCTTAAACACCAGTGATAATCGATTCTTAGTGGCAGTTACTGGCTTAAAAAGATGTCAGCTCAAACATGATCCTATGTATTATCCTTAGTCGCAGTTCAGTATCAAATAAATGTTCCAACGAATCTTCCCATTGACATATCCCATCACAGAGATGATCAAGGAAGTTACCATTTATGTCTCCCATAACACTGAATTTTTCTTTTGTCAGGTACGCACAGACCTTTTATACAGAAAGGAAACCATTAATTGTATTTTGAACATAATAAATATTAGAAATTTTCGAGTAAACTTTTGAAATCTTTACGACTTAAAAAAATTTTTTTTTTAATATTGATTCCAGTCATTTAAGTTCAAACATTATATTTTAATTTATAGCTAATTTTATATATTTTTATAACTTTATTAATGATGTCGTGTCTGTATTTCCATGGAAAGGGTGTGTAGTAGCTTCTAAGGATAAAGACCCATAAGCACCCCGAGGGCACAAGTCGGGGTGCTTAGGGGTCTTTCTAATAGCTAGACCTAGGTCAAATGCAGGTGAGCTAGCTCAGAATGCTAGCTCAAATGAAGGTGATACACGCATTCGCTTACACAACCCCCTTTTACAGGGTGGATCATTCATACATCTCTAAGGTAGAACACCGAACAACCATGCCCGAAGCGGGACTAGAATCCGGGAAGCTCAGATCACGGGGAAGATACGCTACCCCTATGCCAGGACGCCGGCCATGGCTGTATTGTCGAGTTCACTTCAAAATCTTGTAAGGGTATGTTTGATTACCACCAAATAAATACAATAAACTTAATTGATTTTGAAATGTTAACTTGTCTAATCCAATTGATAATGACCCTCTGTATCGCTAAGTGCCGCTATCCATTTACCTTTCATTACAGTTGAATCAAATCACAGATTTTCATAAATGCATTAAACAAATAAACAAATAGAATCTATATAATCTGAATTTCTAAAAGATTGCTTTAAAGAAGGTCTGAGATTTTGAAATATTTCTATTCCATATTAATATACCAAGCAAAAATCTAGAATTTGTTTAACACATCTCTACATTCAAAACGATACGTCCTTAAATAAAATTTGTGTGAACTTAGCTTTATACATCCTGCTTTGATCTGACGTTACTTTGATTCGTCAGATGGAGAGGCTTATGTGTCATTTCACATTTCTTTTAGAGAAAACATTCCATCGAAAAGTAGCCTTATTCGCCAGAAGATATTTATCATCAAACTTCGAGTTTATTAGAATTCTCGGATAAAGTTTCCAAATCTCATTATAGGACTAACGCACATCTCGTATTTCTTTCAACTGAAAGCTAACATTTGGAATAGAATCTACGAAGTTTCTGCGGCATTGAATTGAATTAGAGACATATGAAGAGATCTGGATGCAAATCGGATTTCTTTTGGACAAATGATGTATAGAATTATATTCTTACAGCGGCGCAAACAAGTAATGGAATAGGAAATCTTTGATATGGATATCGTCGAGTTGGTTTCAAAACTTTGTAAACTAAATTTTAAGAAAATTGGATTTATATGGATTCTAATAGAAAACAAGTAATATATATCTATAATTTCAGTCCATTCTTACTTAGGTAAACAAAGAAGCATTTTTTTATTTACTTTATATTAAATAATTACAATCAATATACATAAGCGTACATATATGCTAGATTCACAAAATTAAGTGGCAAAGGAACCTTTTTTTCCAACAATCTACACTCTTCATCACTTAACGGTATTTATTCCTAAATTTCTATCCAGCTAAATATCTGCCATAAGAGATTTTTTTTTTCTTCCGTATAAAACTAAAATTAATTTATTTATTAAAAAATGACTGATTTTCGCAAGAATTGAACTTGCATTCTTTACGTTCACGTGAAAACTACTGAAATCCTTGCATTTTATCGATTGCGCTACTGCCATTGATTTCAATTTTTGTTCCAAACTACCAAAACTCTATTTAAAGCATTAAAAGTTAATTTAATTTAATGAATTAGTTAATATTTGAATAAACACTTTATTAATATCGAGTGTCATCAGCTACAAGTTCTAAAAAAACGTATTTGAACTTGAATGGCTGAAAAAAAAAGTATTTTATTAAAGATTAGAAATTTGAACAATATTTATAAATGAATATATATAGGCATTGTGAACTAATTGTAGGAATTGAAAAAAATCAGTCAAAAGTCGTACCAAGAGTTTAAGAAGCATTCTTATTATCAATAATGTCTTATCTCAATGAATCTATTTCATTGCTTTAAAATGCCAATAAAGTTCAGTTATGTTAATATCCAGTCTTGCCATGGAATATTTTTCTTCTTAAGAAGAAATTTTCATTTATATTTTTTTCATATCGAATTCACATGCTTTTATTATAAGTTAAAACATATAAAAATTTATTATTGCTATTTTGCCTTTTCTGTTTAACTTGATTTACGATATAGAACCAAAATCATTTTCAACACTTCTTTCAGACTCTAAGCCTGGAAAATCCGGTTAATCTACTGATCGGATTCTAAATAATAGGATTAAATTAATTGATTTCCTGGAAAACTGCATCGGAGCAAAAAGTTTGCCACTTCTTTGTTCGAAGAAGTTAATGACGCGATAGGAGAAGTAAGAAATGTGTTTGAATTGTAGTTAAGGGGTGATTTTTTTCCCTCTCTCCATGTTCGAAGAGCATTGAAGGTCGTTCATTAGTGTATAGATGGCGCTGCACTCTGGAGTCATTTCTTTTTATTCTCCGGCGGTTTTACGGTCTTTCAGAGAAACCGTTCATTGGATCATTTACGCGGTTGGTAGGAGCTGCAGTTTGTGGTAACGGCTCGCAATTGGCTAAGGGTAAAACAAAAACAAAAAAACCGCCGATGTGCTTGTAAAAGTTTTTTTGCTTCACTTTATTTATTCCATTTCCAATGCTGTAACTCAATTCAAGTTATAGATGAACTCTTGAATTGGATTTTATGACACAATCAAAGTGATGGACTTAGAATGTTTATTTTGAATAAGATTTGAACTGACATTTTTTCAAACTGTTGCTGAAAGATAAATTTTTGTTCCTGTGGTAGCACAGTGTTGATTTCGGAAAGGCGATAAGCACGTAGTAAGACGTTAGCGGACATAAAAATGAGTGATAAAATGTGGTCAAGGGTTTGTTGCTTTTTTTTTTATCCAGTTCGTTTTTAGTTTAGTTATATGAACGTCCCGTTTTGACAGAATACTAGGGCTGTTTTGCGACGAAAGAGAAAATAAAAAGAATCTACTAATAAAAAACATAAAAAGAATATCATGAAAAGAACCTACTTATAAAAGACATAAAAAATATCATAAAAAGAATCTACTAATAAAAGACAAGTTATAGGAAGGAAAATAATGCTGCTGCTGCTGCAAAAAAAAAAAAACCTGGTTATAGGAAAGAAGATAAGAAAAGTATCCAATAGTGAAAGATAAATAATAGGAAGGAAAATGATGTAGATAATGGGTTTAGTTTGGTTATTTTAACGCCCCGTTGTAAAGCAACACTAGGGCTATTTTGGGACGAAACCTCTGTCAGATGACGAAGACGATACCTGAGCTGGCACCCCATACTCCTCATCACACCAGTGGGAGGGCGTTTGGCCTGAAGGATTTAACGCACAAGAGACCCCCTCACCCAACGTTTCTTCGGTGGAATCCAGTCTCGAAACTTGTAACCCTACGCTTCCGAAGCCGAGACCTTACCGCCAGGCCACCGTGGCCCAAATATTCAGTTCGTGTATTCATCCAACTGTGTGTATTAGGTGCTTGAATATAATTCTATCAATTTTTTTCACTTTAAAAAGACATTTATTCAGAAAAATTAGTACAATATACATCGATCAAAATATTTACCATCATTTTCTAAAACTTATTCCGGATAGCGGTAACCTGGTTGGTAGAGCGTCAGTTTCGTAACCGAAAGGTAGCGATTTCTGTCCTCGACTCGGCTAAAGATCGCCGTGTTGGCTCATGGCAGTGGGGGCACGTTCAATAGGTCAAGACTGCAAAGTCCTCCAAGTTCCCATACCTCTGGGGGTACTGAATCAGGAATGAGTCGGTCTCTGATTTGGATCTCAATAATAACATGCAGATATATGAATCAGTTCGGTCGACCCCTGAAAAGGGTTGTGTCGTGTGTGTTCGAGCAAAGTCGTGCTTTCACCTTAACGGTGCTCGTTAACAAGGAAAGGCTCACACTTCTGCCTTCATTCGAATAGGCTCCGCTCATTCGGGCTTGATATGATGAAGTGGCTGATTTGGTTTGTGGTGTTTTATGACGCAAAAGCCATATCTGGCCATACTGCGAAAAAATCACTGAACTAACCAAGTTCAGTGGTTTTGGTGCAGATATATTTTCACACAGATAAGCTCGTAAACGGATCATATAGATCAAAAGGTGGGAGGATTGAAATTTTCAGCCCGCTTCAAACTTTCTAACTAATGTTAAAGGGGATTAAAACATATGTGAACTAACTAAGAACTGATCAAGTGGCATTAGAGCCACCACCACCAAAACTTACTCCCATTTTCATCCAATAAATGTTGATTAGGATTGTTTACGATATTTTTGTCCTAAATGCCGTTCTTTGTCCTTCACATCGATATCGCCAATCTTAAATCTTTGAAGCTAAAACCAACAATTGGGATATGACGTCACTACGTCACCGTCAGTTTCTGTTAAGTGTCTGTCTCATGGGCTTCGGCAGATGATTTCTTCAAATAAAACAAGAAAAAGCCATGAATGTCAAAAATGCAATTTGGAACGTTCCATGATTGGTTTCTGTATGCACTAAATAATTCAATAATACTTATTGGGAAAGCATTAAAAATGATGGCAATAAAATAATTCAATGTATTTTGATAATTTTTTCACTTTAAAATTCCTTTATTGAGAAATTTTAGTATAATATATATCTACCAAAATATTTCCCATCATTTTATAAAACTTATTCCCATTTCCGTTCAACAAATCTTGATTAGGATTGCCTTCAATTTCTTTCTTTCTTTTTTTTTTTTTTTGGTTCTCCAGACCGTTCTTTGTCATTGATATTGAAATCGCCAACATTAAATCGTTGAAAACAATCATTAGCTGCTTAATCATGTACCGACAGTAAAGATATGATGTAGCAGATTCAACGTCAGTTTCTAAAAGTGTCTCATAGGCTTCGGCAGATGATTTCTTCAAATAAAACAAATGAAAGCCATGAAAGTCAAAAATGCAAATGGGTCAAAAATTCAATAACACCAAATGGGAAAACTTTAAAAAATGATGGCAATAAAATAATAGTAAACTGGTCAAACCTAAAATTATTGCCATTTACATAGATTTTTCGGAATTTATCAATAGATGTCGCTGATAAAAACACATGTCAGCACCTAATATTATGTCATCTATTGATATTTTTGAGATTATTCTTTATTTGTTTCTTAACATTTTATTCTAATCTTATATTGTATACGCACAAATATATTAAATGATTAGAGTTTAGTTTAATTACATTAACGTCCCGTAGTAAAGCAACACTAGGGCTATTTTGTAAGCTATTTTGGGATGGACCTCGTCAATTTCAACCACGGTCTGGTGATGAGGACGACACATGAGCTGGCACCTCCCTCTCCACACCACGCCTCACCAGCAGGAGGACGTTTGGCCTGACGGATTTAACATGCCAGAGACCACCTCACATGACAGTTCTTTTGTGGAATTGAGTCTCGAACCTGAAACCCTCCTGTTACGAAACCGAGACATACCACAAGGCCACCGCAGCCCTTTAAATGGTTAGAGTACATTTTATTCAGGATGTTAATTAAAAAATTGTGTAGTAAAAGCGCATCAATTACTTTATTCATAATAAAGAAAATAATCTTGGCATATTTTCATGGATTTGATGATACCTGAATATGAATTACTTGATTATCAGATTAAAAAATCTTTAGAATATAGCATTTCTCGTTTATATATTTGTTATATTCCCTTAGCATTGTTAATCTCATATATCTTGTTCTAAAATCAGATTTCCAAAATAAAAAGAGGCAATGTTTGCGAATTTTTAGTATTTTGAAAAAAAAAAATGCCTTAACTTCAGAGTATATATCAACAAACAGCATGCAGGCCGCGGTAACCTGGTGGTCAGGTTTCGGCTTCGGAATAGGAGGGTTGCAAATTCGAGCCTATATTCCATCGTATATCCGACGTGTAAGCGGGTCTGGAGCACGTTAAATCCGTCGTGTTCCAACGTCCTCCCTCTGGTGTGGTGTGGAAGATTCGAGAAGGGGTGTCAGCTCAGGTGCCGTCCTCGTCATCTGACCACGGTTCAAAATGACTAATCCCATCCAGAAATAGCCCTAGTATTGCTTCGAAACGGGGCGTTAATATAACTAAACCTAAATAAAAAATAAATAAATAAAAACAGAACGCAGCACAACCAGCACATTGTACATATTAAAATATCAAAGAAGCAATGTTTCAAATCACATTTCCAATATCAAAGAGGCAATGTTTGCTAATTTTTAGAATTTTGAAAAAAAAAAAAAAAAAAACATTAGATATTTAGGGACTAAAAACTGTCTAAACTGGCGTTCAATATCTTAAACAACAGGGCAAATCCGTAATGGCTTATCTTCTATCGCCGCTTTTGTGAGGAAGCAGCAAAACGCAGACAACAAGGCATTAATCATTTTTTAAAAATGTAGCCAGCATTTGCAAAGCCGGCTAGCACATTTTCATTACAGACAGATTTGCGCTTTCATAAAATATATCTCTGAGCTATCTATATAAGTAAATAACTGTATTCATTAATTTAACCCCTTAACGGTCGCATCATTTTGAAGAAAATGATCATGAAAGAGCCTATTTTTTATTCAAGAAAATTATACAAAACTGAGTATGTACAATATTTGCATTCAGTTTTTAATTCATTTTTAGCAGGAAATTTAAAATAAAAAATTGGAAAAGCCAGCATTCAGGGTTATTATGACTGAATATTAGCTTTCCAACAAAGAGAGAAAACAAAAAATGTGTGTTTTAAGCATTCAAACATAATTTTATTGCATTTACACATAATGTAAATAAATACTTGTCATTTTTTCTTGTGTGATAAATTCTAAAGCATGTGATGCATAGGCCAACATCACAATCAGGACAATAGTACCGAGTTTCCTTTCTGCTGACATCTAGTTTAAAATAAATTAACTATCTCTAAAAACATAACGAATAGTCTATAGCAGTCATCCGGCGCATATTTTGAGAAATAAACATGATTCTGGGAGTAAGAAATAGATTGTTTTAATGTTTTTGGTGCATTACTTTTGAATACGCCTGCCCGGAAATATCACGAGCGCGAGAAATAGATGTAGAAATTTCACCCCGTCATTTTCACGGGAGCGAGAAGGAAGGAGTTAAATGTATTAAAGATTTATCTTTCATATAATAACATTTTTCTTTTGTTTAAAGGTTTTTAAATAGCTTATTCTCATTCGAAAAATACGTTCAAGTACTCTGCATATTTTCTAATACAATACTTATTCTTTGTTAAAAACTACTCCCATTAACCTGTACAATTTTCAAAAAATGATCAGCCATTTAAACAAGTTTACATGCAGCCTCTGAGTTCCACTACAATCTCTCATAGCCGTTATTTCATCATGAAAAACGGCTGTACAAAACTTCTTTAAGGAAGTTTCAAGAGGACTTCTTAAGCAAGAAATTTACTTTATTTCATTAAAATTTCTTTTGTTTAATAGTGGTGCTGTAAAATTGCTTTGATATCTATATAAATAATAATGAATGTCTGTTATACGCTGCCGTACTACTCATCCGATTGAGGTAAAACTTTTACTACTTATTACTTGCACTTACGGGGTGGTTATAGGCATAATACAATCATCTCATTAAGAAATCTATTTACCACATCTGTTAACCAAGGATTAACCTCCAAATAACTCGCCAAGCAGACAGTATAGATTCAGCCAAGATGCTAAATTCTAGCTAGAGGTTAATATTTCGGAGCTATTGTATGTAAACGCAATGCAAGTCTTTCTCTGAAGTAATAGCCTTATTAGAGATTATGCTAGAAAGTTCTAAGATAACCAATCCTGTAGGTTTGAAATTTTAAATCATAAATTTAAAAAATTTTTATCGTTTTTTGCAGTATTTTCCAGAAATATAATTGTACAAAAAATTTTGAACCATTTTAATTAAAAAAAATTATTAATTCAATTATATCAACAATTTTATACCATAAATATATTTTCTGTGTTTATTATAAAAATTATTTTTTCTACGGCAGTAACGCACCGGGTACAAACAAGTGCGTCATAAATTAGAAAAAACAGAAAAAAATCATTTTTTCAAACATATTTCTTTATACTCTTATATAATACTAGTCGGTTTTAAAGATGTTATTTAACAAGAATTTTGCACTAGTATCTGTTAAACTATCAATATGAAACGCATAACTATTTAAAACTTTGTCATTTTATAAGATTAGAAAATACTATATTCATGAAAATTAAAGTTACTGCGAAATATTTTCCTAAATCTCTTTTGAAACGGATGGAAAAACTGTAGATATTTTCAAAAGTCAAATTCCGCGAGATTTTTCGCTTAGGACATTAAAGCTTTAGAGTTCCACTAGAATGTTTCAATGTTCTTAAAAAATCAATTTTAAGATTTTTTAGGCGTGTATTAAAATCTTGTATTAAAAATTCTTCCAACATTTTCAGGCTGTTAAAATGGTAAAATTTTCTATTTATCCATCATTACGATATTTATTCCTGGAAGTTTATGGAAACTGACGACAGAAAATTGACACTTTCTCAAGAGAATGAAGATTAATGATCTTGGAATAGGAGAAAATGCTTTTTTTTGCATGCTTTTCGTTTCGCCTCCGTCTAAATATAGAACTTGCAAGCAGAGTAGCATAGAACATTTCAACAGCAACTATTACCATGAATTCTCAAAAAAAATTTCGAAATTTTATAGATACCATATTTTTTTTTTAATTTAAAGTATTATTTTTTAATTTGTTTATTTAATTTTTAATTCAGTTAATTATTATTAATTTTGTTTATAATCAAATAATTTTATATATTTCAAATTGATGCGTGATATAAAGTAAAAAATAAATAAACTTTTTAATCAAATTTTCTAATATTAAACTTGAGAATTCGAAACGAATATTAAACGAATCACGAGATACAATAAATAGTTTCTTTCAACACCAAACTTTACAATTCCAAAAGATTACAGAAATCTAATACATAAAAAGAATTTTTGTAGAATAGAAATAGAATAAATGCTATTTTGCTTCTTCTTTATATATCATTCAGTTTCAATGAATGTATTCATTGCCGACTAGAAAATAAATACCATTCTTCCCATCATTCTTAATAAATCTTAAGTAATTCTTAATTACCGCATCCCCTTATTTTAAAACAGACCGACTTATGAGTTTCTCTAGATACATTTGGTACAAAATATTACAGACATCAAACATTGAATAAAATATTAGAGATAAAATATAATATAATATAAAATATAATATAATACAATATTAATAAAAAATATAATATAATATAAATTATAAAATATAATAAAATATTACATTATATGCATATGTTGTTAAATATTAATTTAAAAATATTATAGACATCTACAAATGGATTAAAAAATTATATCCATTTGTTGTTTTGTATTACATCCAAAAATATTACAGACATCAACAGATGGATAAAATATTATATATATTT